>CAUYLG010050445.1:0-189761 GCA_963573385.1 Cacajao melanocephalus
CGGGCCTCGTGGGTGCCGGTCATTGTGGATATAGTTCCCCATGTCAACCCCTCGTCTAAGTCCCCGCCCCCCCCCCCCCCCCCCGAACCTTGGCCTTGTCACTGCTGCAGTCTGAAGGTCTTATTTGCCTTCAGACTGTTGGCTTTCCTCATACACCCAAATGCAGGGATCATCTTCCACTCCTGCATAGTTTTGCAAAGCTGAAGCTCATTGTTGCTATTTTCTCTCTATCTCACCTCCACATTATCAGCTGACAGTATAATTGCCTACCTGTGGGCTTAGCTGCTTTTCTCTAGGTCTGGATGTGTGAAGAAACAAGAGCTCTTCCCTTTGACTTTGTGACCATCCCCTTCCCCAGCTTCTCCCTCCCTCTTGTCCTTATGTCCTGGCCTGCGAGTCAACTTGGAGAGCTTTTCCAATTTTGCTGTGGAACCTAAGCTAAGTGGTTAAGCTTCCCATAGGTCCTTGGGTGTGTGACAGCAGGGTTAGCAACATTTTCCTCTCCCAGCCTCCAGCTGGACTCCTTTCCTGGGGTATCTGTCAGTGTGTTTTATTGACACTTGGATGGGAGGTTTGGCTTCATCAGCTCTCTTTTGAACATGCCCAAGGCTTCATGCATTTTACCTCAGTTTCCACCTGGTGATTGGTTTGAAGCAAGCTGAACACAGTAATATCCAGACTGCATGAGTTTAATCAAACACAGAATGTATGGAAAATGCCTTCATCTGCAATGCTTTCACACTCCAGTTGTTAGAGAGCACAGATTCAAAAAAAAAAGTTATCCTTTGTGCCATTAATGCATTATGAAGGAAATGGTAACCCTCAAGTTCTTGGGTGTCATAGGTGAGACTCCTAGAAGCAGAGGCTGAGGTGAGGACTCCTGAACGTTTTATTGAGAGAGAGCTCTCGGGGGATACCTATGAAGGAGGGAGAGAAGCAGGACAGGGCAGGGGAGAGGCTGCAAAGGGAGGATGAGGGGGTAGCGGGGCAGCTCAGCCTTGGCCTAAGCCATTGTTGGTGGGAGGGGCGGAGAGAAGGTAGTTCTGTGGCTTAAATCACACCCAGAGTTGCCCTTCTTGAGTCAAGGGCCTTAGCATTTGTACTCAAAGTGGCCAGTTGTTGAAAGCCACTGGGGCAGAGGAGGGGGTACAGCCTTCCATGAGGCCCTATCCAGTGGGCCCTATTGATGAAGGGTGGTTCCGCAGAGTCCCAGCTTTAGCCCTGCACTCATGGCAGCTGGGACTGTGGTACCAACTGCTAAGAGAGACCTGGGCCAGCACCAAGGGCAGCAACTACCCAAGCCTTCTTTGCTCAGGACAAAGGAAACTAACATTATTAAAGGCTGCTGTGAGAAGGTGCAGCGTAGAGAGCTTCGACACCCATCTGCTCATTTGATTCTTGAAACAACCCATAAACATGTTATTACTTTTCCTGATTTTCAAATAAAGACTCTGAGCCTCAGGGATTGAGGAACTTCCTAAGGTCCAAATCGTAAAGAGAAGAGTTGGAATTTGAACCCAGATCCCTCTTTCTTGGTTTTTCTCCCCAAAGCCCAAGTCTGCATTGAACCTTAAGATTAAATTGCTGCCTGGAGCAGAGACACTTATTTCAACATGTGAAGTCTCAGCTGTTGGTGGGGAAGAGACATTGTGTAGGAATTTCCTGTACAATCATCTTTTAAAGTCTTTAAGGTCATCGCTCAGGCCTATTTGCTTTTACTGTCATGTGTCATGTACAAACATTTTGTCAATCTTATGGGACCACCACTTATGCAGTGGTGGTCCCATAAGATTACAATAGAGCTGAGAGAACCTTATTGCCTAGTGACATCATAGCTGTTGTAGTGCCATAGCATAATGCATTATCTTTTCTGTTTAGATACACTTAGATACACAAAATACTTGCCATTGTGTTCCAGTTGCCTGGAGTATTCAGTGCAGTGCCATGCTATACAGGTTTGTAGCCTAAGAGCAATAGGCTATACCTCATAGCCTAGGTGTGTAGTAGGCTATACTCTCTAGGTTTGAGTAATAACACTCTATGATGTTCAACAACCATGAAGTCATCAAAACATGCATTTTTTCAGAACATATCTTCATCATTAAGTGACGCATGACTGTATTTATACAGTTGTAAATTTAGAAGTCAAAACAAACTTCGTCAGCTTCCCAAACAAGCCCACAGTAGATTCAAATCACCAGTTTGGAAGGTAGGTCATCTATAGGCAGAGGGAAGCTCAAGATTTGATATGAAAGGAGAGACAGTTTAATCATAGCTATTTAAAAAAATAGTAGTCTTGGGCCATTCAGTTAGAGAAAGCTGCTGCTTTACACTCTTCAGTAGGTCCCGAGTATGTCATCAGATTACATCCTAGAATTAACTGGAATCTGTTTGCTCATCTTTTTTCAATAGACTTTTACTGAGTACCTTCAATGTGTCAGAAACTGTGCTGTATATGCAAGAACTATTAAGATATGATACTTTTCCATAAAGAACTTGCATCTTAAAAACTGCCTGAGTACAGGGAGGCTGGGGAGGAAGCCAGAGACAGAGCCAACACCTCCCCTGAGCGGGGTTCTTTGTCACATTACCCAGGCTAATAAAAATGCATGACCTGATATGCTTATAAAAGGGTGCCCAACATCATTAGTCATTGGGAAATGAAAATTAAAATTGCCATGAAATAGTACTGCACTAGAATGGCTCAAGTCTAAAAGCCGACAATACCAAGTCTTCTCAAGGATGTGGAGACTCTGGACTCTAATATATGGTTGATGGAAACGTAAGGTGGTACAGCTACCTTGGAAAACAGTTTGGAATTTCTTAGAAGATATATAACCCAGCCATTCTACCCATAGGTACCCAAGAGAAATGAAAATATGTGATCACCAAAAAGATGTACAATAAATGCTTATAGCAATTTTATTCATAGTAGCTCCAAACTAGAAAACTCCAGATGTCTTGCAACTGGTAAATGGATCAACAGCTAGAGGCACATCCATGCAGTGGAAAGCTACTTAGCAGTTTAAAAGAATGCACCACTGAAACCCACAGCTGCATGAAGGGACGTCACAGAAATTGTGCTATTCTTGAGCTGAAGCTGCAAGGTAAAAATAAAATGAAATTTAAAAAATGAGAAAGAATTAATTTGAAAACAGAAAAAATAAACAATTTTAAAACATGCCAAATGAAAGAAACCAGACACAAAAGAATACATGCTTTGTGATTCTAGTTGTATAAAAGTCCAGGAAATGCAAACAAGGCAATAGGAGCTCATTGATGGTGTGGGGGTCAGGTGCAGGGGATGGGGGGCCGGACTGCAGAGGAGCACAGGTCGGACTGCAGAGGAGCACAGTGGCAGAATTTTATGCTTTAAGTGGCTGCAGTTGATTGTATATAAATTATACCTCAATAAAGTTTATTTTTCAAAAAGCACCTAGAAGCATGCCTAACACATAGCAAATGGTAAATAAATGGTGGACTTCATAAAAAGTGTGTGTGTGTGTGTGTGTGTGTGTGTATGACTCAATAAGCTCATGAATGATGTTCAACATCATTAGTCATTAGGAAATGAAAAAACCAAAACTACATGAGATCATGCGATAGTACTACACTAGAGCGGCTTAAGTTTAAAAGCTGACAATACCAAGTCTTGTCAAGGATGTGGAGCAATCAGGCTCTAATATATGGTTGATAGAAATGTAAGATGGTCCAGCCACCTTGGAAAACCGTTTGGAGTTTTCCCACTGCATGCCAAGTTCTTGCCAGCCTCTCCCCTCAGATAAAGTCACTTCTCTTTTGGGCAGCAGCAAGGTATAGAAACTCCAAGCTCTTCCCTGTGGAGCGAAAATGCCAACTCCAACTCACCTTCTTGGTGTGGGCTCTTAGAGTCAGAGAAGGCTGCTTCCTGCCAGAAGCAGTCGTGTTCTCTGTTTTATCTTGGCTTCCTAATGACCCCAGTCAGGCTTCCAAGGCCTGTGTGCCACTCCTCAGGCTGGGCTAAGTCACGAAACTAGCCGGCTCTCCATGCCTGTCCTCCACGTGGCATCATCAGAAGAGAGGAAGCTACATGTGGTTCCAATCACTGCATTACACACTCAGTCTTTATGCCTTTCATTCTGTTTTATTTGGAGGCCCCCTTGGAGACTTTATCCACTAGCTCAGTTCTTGTGTTAAATTCGTGTCTGAGTTCAGAACACTTTACATGATAGCCCCTGATGACAATCCAATAAAATGAAACGGAAAGAAGACAGGATAAGAAGGATGACACATTAAAAAATAAGTGATCTTAATTCCTGGTCTCAGCATTCTCCATCTGCTAAGATAAACAAGTGCAACTTCCTTTGCCTCCTTGCATTGTGATTTGATTCTTATCTCTGGCCTCTCCACCTGGAGCTGTAGGGACCCCCAGGGACCTTTGTTAGCCACTGACCTCACCGCTGGACCCTTCAGGATTCCCCAGCCCCTCTGGAATGTGCAGGGGTTTCTAACTCCATGACATTCTGGTGAAGAATTTTGTTTTAAAAACATAGTATATGGGTACAATAAATTTAAAAAAAGTAAAAAAAAAGATAGAGAAAAGAAACATAGCATAAAGTAGAACAACAGCAGATATTTCCATCTTATAGTGAATAAACAACCTGGTGATGAAGGAATATGTATATATACTTCTTTATCCACATATTAGTAACAAGATCTTGTGGTGGGCCTAAAAACTCCTGTCAGTTTGAATTGTTGATGAGCATAAATGCTATTTCGAGATGCCTGCTGCATTGTAATAGGCTGTAAAATACCTGACTGCCACTGGTGATAAAGTCATAGAAATTGCTAACACTGTGTGGTGTGCTGCCTACATTCATATTAGAAGGAAATGCTACATTTGGGTTAGAAGTTAGTAAAAAAAATATATACGTATATTGTCCAGTTCACTTTAGAGACCCTCTACCCATAGTTGCCTAGGGGGTCTATAAGACCCCAGATTAAGAACCCCTGGGGTTAGGACCAAACTCTCCCACCTGCCAGATATTTTCAGCGAGATGAGTCACCTGTCACCACTCTTACCAGCAGCATACGTCACCTCCTAAATTATTTTTAAAAAGTGATAAAACCTATCACATACAAAAACATGCAAGGATTAACATAATGAATATCCATATACTCATCATTCACCTAAGACATAAACTATTTGCAAATATATTTTGAAATCTCCTGCAGACTTGTCACTGCTCACAGTTCCAATCTGTTCCTTTCTCCCAAGGGCAACCACTATCTAGAATTGTCTTCTGTGATTCCTGTATGTATCCTTATGCTTTCTGCACAAATGTACATACCCGTGAACAATGCCAAGTATCAGGTGCATGTTTTAAAACTCGGAGTGAATGAGATCACGCTATGTATATTCTCCTGCAACATGCTTTTTGCTCTTGACGTTATTTTTGTGAGGTTAATCTGTGCCGATGTATGGGACCCCAGTTCACTTATTCTCAATGTTGCATGGTGTCCTATTGTGTGGCTCTACCACAAGTAAGCTAGCTCTTCTGCTGTTGATCGACATTTGGATTATTTCCAGTTCTTCAGAATGAGGATGCCACACAGAACATTCCTGTGGGTGTCTCTTGGTGGGATGAATTTGTCTACCAGTGGAATGGCTGAGGTAGAAGGAATGTGCATCCTTGGTATCTACAGGTTCTACCAAAGTGCTCTCCAGCATGGTTCTTCCGATATATTTGCACTCTGACTAGCAGGCGATGTGAATTCCTACTGCTCTACATGGTCATTACTACTTGGTATTGTTGGACTTTGTATTAATAATAATGATAATTTCTGCAGTCTGATGATGTGAGATGGTATCTCAATGTGGTCTCAATTTAGATTCCCTGGTTACTGGTTTTAATAATATAAATGGTGTCCCCAAAGAGAGAAGGTCTTGGAACCTGTGAATATTACTTTGGTAAATTATTTAGCAGGTGTGGTTAGGTTAAGGATCTTCATATGAAGAGATTATCTTGGATTATCTGGGTGGGCCCTAAATGTGATCACAAGCATCCTTACAAGAGAGGCAGACACACAGAGAAGAAGATGACATGAAGGTGGAGGCAGAGATTGGGGTGATGCAGTCACAAGCCAAAGGATGCTGGCAGCCCCCAAATGCTGAGAAAGGCAAGGAACAGATTCCTTCTTAGAGCTTCTGGTGGGAGCACAGCGCTGCTGACACCTTCAGTTTGGACTTCTGGTCTCGAGAACTGTGAGAGGCAAAATTTCTGTTGTTTTAAAAGACACAGTTTGGGGTAATTTGTTCCAGTAGGCCTAGGAAGCAAATTCATGGATCAAGTTCAGCTTCTGTTCACAAGTCTATCGCGCGTAGGGTTAGGGTTATTCATCAACATTGCCTATTTTTTCTTATTTACTGTAATAGAAATCGCTGCATTTTGGATATTAATTCTTTCTTGGTATTATGTTTTGTCCATGCCTTGTCTTTTCTGTTTTTGACGATGGTTTTTTATATACAGATGTTTTAAAGTTTAATGTAGTCAAATGTGTCATTTCTTCTCCTTGTTGATTTGTGTCATGTCTTGATTGGAAAGTCCTTACTGTCCTGAAATTGGACATACATACATATCCTGTTATTGTGTGCTAAGTATCTCCTGCTGTGTTGGGGCATGGCCAGCCCCTGCCTCTTGGGTGAGAGACCCCAGCTGGGAAGGGGCTGCCTCACCCTTCAGATAATGGGCAAAGACATGCAGATATCCCAGGGAGCCTGCCAGAGCACGCTGGACTGGGAGCGGGTGTTGGCTCTTTCAAACCTTGATTTTGTCCAGTGGCCATGCTAATGATTTTGATGTTGAGTTTTTTGTAGATATCTACTGTCCTGTTGCTACTCTGTGCTTTTTAATCATCACTTACCATTTACCACTTTTCAGTTCAGCTACCACCACCGTAGGTCCAATGAAGACAAATGTGCCCCTCCAGCTCAGCTACGACTTGTCAGGGCTGTTGTCCCTCCTGCTCCAAGCGTGTCATCATTTTCATGTAGCTTATTCTCTGCAGTCCCTAAAATTCCAGTCATGACAGTTTTGTTCAATATTTTCCTGTCAAAAATCCAGATTAGAGGCCATCACTTGGGGTGCCTTTGGGCTGAGGCAGGTGATGCAAGAGCAAGGAGGTGGGTGAGTGACCTCAGGGACAGCTGCGGAGGGCAGGCCCCCGAGGTCTCAGTTTGGACTCACATGTCCACCCACACCACAGCTGGGCCCTGGGCCCCTTGCTGGTTGGCGTGTTATAGACTGCCACCATGGCAACTTTGGTCTCATGTTGGGAAAACGGAGACTAGAGCCTCCAGCAGAGGAAGTGACTCCTCTTGATATGTTTTGCAACCCTGGCCAAGTCATCAACTGCCCTGCATCTTTCTTGAGCTTTCAAATGGGATCACAGGTGAATGTATTTCGAAGGCCCCTTCCAGCTCCTAAAAAGTATCCAGTGATGCTTAAGAAATCCGAAGATATCCAGTTTCACAGACTTACATCTTCCTTTAAAAAGAAAATGGAAAGTATACATAACGTAAAATTTACTATGTGTCTCATTTTAAGATGTACAGTTTAGGAGTATTTAGTACATTCACGTTGCTGTACAATCATCACCTCTGTCTAGTTACAGAACTTTCACCACCCCAAAGGATATCCTGTATCTGTGAACAGTCAGGCCACTTCCCCAACCCCCAGGCGCCTGGCAATCAGCAATCTGTGTTCTGTCTCTATGGATTAGTCTAGATTGGATGATTCATATAAATGGAATCACACAATTGATGGCCTTTTGTGTCTGGCTTATTTCACTTAGTAAGGTTCATCCATTTTGTAGCATGTATCAGTACTTCATTCATTTTTATAACTGAATGATAGTCCAACATATCACATTTTGTTAATCTGTTTACTTATTGGTGGATATTTGGGTGTTTCCACCTTATGCCTATAGTAAATAGTGCTGCTGTGAACATTTGTGTACGGGTTTTGGTTTGAACACCTGAATTTACTTCTTTTAGGTGTATCCCCAGGAGTGGAACTGTGGGACAATATAGTAATCTTACGTCTGATTTGTTGAGGAACTGCCAAACTGTTTTCCATGACAGCTGCACCGTCTGTGCTTTTCTTGATACATTGTTTCCCTATTAAAAAAAAAATATTGTGCTTTCAAATTTCTCATGTTTAAGATTCCTCTGTTCTGAAAAGCATCCTTCATTTATTCCCACCCCGAGATTCCAGGAGACATTTTCTCTGAATGACCTGTGAAGCTTTTCAGTACCTTCTCTCCCCACTGAGGAGCCATACTGGGGACTGCCCCAAAAAAGAGCTGCCAACCCTGTCACCCATGTCATCTGGGTACAGAGGGTGAGAAGCAGCCCCTCGAGTGTGATGGGAGGTGGGTAAAGGCAGGGGGAATGAACACATCCCCAGTCTGGGAAGGATGTTGATAGAGATTGAGGCACCTCCATAGATTTCTATCCTCCCAGTGACCCCTGCTCTTTGAGGGTCAGGTCCCCAGCTGGCAGCCCCCAGAAACTGATAAAGGCAAGGAACAGATTCTTGTTCTGTTCCCAGGTGCCTCAGCCACCCTTACACATTGTAGATGGTTACCCGACAGCCTACAGAGAGAAATGTGTCTCTTTTAGCAGGGATGGGTGTCCCGGCTCTGCTTTCTGACAGTTTGGAGACAGGAGTGGTCCTTTGGGGATGGCTTAGTTTGGGTTCAGAAACAAAGTTTTGGGTCCAGAATTGTTTGAGAGGTAATCTCAGGAAACACCCATAGGGAATGTTCCCACTGGGGACAGCTTGGGCTCAGTTTTAATGACCGCCCTCTGGGAGACAGTGTAGAACCCTCAGTGTTGAGGCACTGATTGGTGAGGAAGGGGGGGTATTTATCCCCCAAATCTCATCCTGCCTTGATTGAGGGTCACTCCTGTGGTTTGCCACTCCAGTCTGCACATGTAGAGGCTAAGCACACTCCTAGGGCCAGGGAACATCCTCAGGCCGAAAGATGCCAAAAGCCATAGGCATAGATGGAAACTGGGAGACCTCCAACAGTGGTAACACCGTGCTAACGAGAAAGAGGTGTGGAAGAAGAATTTGACGGTTATTGCCGAGAAGCAATCAGTATCTATATCTTGGATTTGACTGATACCATCTTATATTTGAAGTCATACGTGAATGAGAAGGTCTTAACATCTCAACATGTGAATGAGTCAGCTGATCCTGTTGATGTCTGTACATGGCAATATGCAAAAATCTCAACAGCCAAATCTTTGTATGCCTCAACATCTGCATCTGGGAATATCTCAAAACTTTAACATGCAAATGACCTTGGTTGAGGGTCACTCTCAACATGAGAATGTCTCTACATTTTAACATGTGGATGTCACATCAACAGCTGAATCTGTGAATGTCTCAACGTCTCAGCATGTGAATACTTCAACATTTCAACATGCAGATGCCACCTGTGAATAATATGTCAACTTCTAAACATGAAAATATCTCAACATGGAAATTTTATAACACCTGAGTCTATGGATACCTCAAAGCTTCAATATGTAAATGTCTTGGTATCTTAACATGTGGCTATTACAACATCTCTGAGCCTGTGAATGTCTGCACATAAAAACATGCAAATGGCTTGATGTCTCAACATGTGATTGTCAACATCTCAACAATGTCTTGACATCACAGCATATGTGACAACACCACAACTCCGAAAGGTTGAGTGAGTCATCATCTTTCTTCTTTTTTTTTTTTTTTTTTGAGATGGAGTCTTGCTCTATCACCAGGCTAGAGTGCGATGGTGCAATCTCAGCTCACTGCAGCCTTCAACTCCTGGGTTCAAGCGATTCTCCTGCCTCAGCCTCCCTAGTAGCTGAGATTACAGGCACCCACCACCAAGCCCAGTTAATTTTTGTATTTTTTTAGTAAAGACGGGGTTTTACCGTGTTGGCCAGCATGGTCTCGATCTCTCAACCCCGCAATTCGCCCGCCTCAGCCTTTCAAAGTGCTGGAATTACAGGTGTGAGCCACTGCGCCTGGCAACCATTATCTTTCTTCTAAATCCAGTTCCTCAAACCCTACTGAAATACTAGCACACAGAAATTTTAACTCTTGTAGACATTCTGTTCTTTTGCAGGTCAGCACTGGATCTCACATGTGGAGAGATAACTGCTGAAGCTTTGCAACAATCCAATACTGTATCACATTTGTATGGAAATGAGGCTGCTGGATATCTCAGATGCTTCTAGATCCTTCTTGGGAAAAGGCCACCCTGAGACCCATGCACTTTCCTGATAGTGGCTTCAGAATCCCTCTCGCAATCCCTCCTGGATAGCTGCACATGAAATGAGGCTACAGATTAGAAACAGAACCTCTGACACTTGTAAAGAGACAGTTGACTGCAAAGGGAGGAAAAGGAAAAGCTGCAGAAAGCAGGATCCCAAGGGTGAGAGTGGGATTGACTAGGGTGAGCCCCTGGGAACTTCCTGGGACACAGCAATACTCTTTATTTTGATAGGGATTTGGGTTACACAGGTGTATCCGTTGTCAAAGCTCGATGAATGTCACTTCAGATTTGTGCATTTTATTGTAGGTTTTAAATTGCATCTCAGCAGAAAAATACTGCAAGCAAATAATGATATGATATGCTTGCTAAAGTATTCAGGGAAAAGTGTGTTGGCATTGGCAACATATTTTGAAACGTATTTTTAAAAAGATAGATTGATGGGTAGGTACTTCAATATATGTGTAAAAAAACAAGTATTTTACAATGTTATCATAGAATCTAGGTGGTGGGTAACGTTTTTCAATTTTTATGCATATTTTAAAGTTTTCCTAATGAAATATTTCAGAAGAAAAAGCAGGCTGGGAAAACTAACAAGTCCAGCCTTTGGGGGCTGCTCTACCCACATCACAGACTCTGAGAATGCCTCTCAGTCCTGTCTGATTTTCATGCCTGATACTCATTAATGGGCTGAGTTATTTTTAGAAATCTTAAATTGTGGTTCATGTGTAGTTAAGACAGAAAAACTAATGTAATTGCTTTTGGAGATTTTCCATTAAAAATATCTGCATTAAAAAAAAGTGGATTCTTAATTAGGGGCAAGCCTTAGATACTTGGAAAATCCCACTTAAGTGAAATCTCGCATTCTCTGACAACACAGATGCAGGAGATGTTATTTTAATTAGCATTTCTAGTTAGTGGGTTATCCTGTCGCCTTACCTTGATCCTGACTTTATCATTTCCAGGGCACTTTTACATGTATCACCTCAGAGTTTCTGAGAAAGGGCTTCTGAGTTAGAGTTGCCTGAGTGTGAACCCTAGTGTGACACACTTGCAGGGTGTGTGACCGTGAAGACACCTCTTGATTTGTTTGAGCTCAGTGCTTTTTTGTGACAGTGGAAATGGTAATATCTAAAATACAGGCATCATATAGGAAATAAATAATTCAGACAAAGCACATTAAAGGGCCTGATCGGTTGTAGTTCTGAATGAGATGGTGTTCTCGGCTTCAGTTACTTTGATATAGTCACCGTGATGTTTCTGTGAAGGAAGAGAATGAATATTGTTTTATCATTTCCTAGAGGAGATGGCTGGTGTTTGGAGAAGTTCAGTTACCTGCAGACTACCAACCATGTGGGTCTCCCAAAGTAGATGGAGGACTCGAGCCCACGTCTCTGCATCCACTGCTGTTTCCACTTCAGCCAGCCTCCCCGTGCCCCAGGGTCTGATGGGACAGTTATGAAAACAGAATGAGGGGTACAAAGATGAACTGAGCTGGAATCTCCATGGGTCCTGGGGCAAAAGTAAGGTTGCCTCATGCTGTTGGGTGTTGCGGAGAGTTTTGTTGAAAATTATTAATGTCCATGATTGAACAATGAAAATAGAGCTGAAATCACTCGGCAAACTTCTATGCCGTTTTCAAATGTGGTTAAGTATTTGGGCTTCCCATGTGTCACTGGGGAAGCTTGGATTAGGGCTACAACTGCCAAAAATTTGAAATCACAGTGTAGGAACTGATAGATGTTTTCCTGGCCTGTGAGCTCCCCAGGTGGAGGGGCTCCATGTTCACATCCTGCTGCTCTTCACGCCATGCCCCGAGGCCCACTTCCCACCTGACATCAAGCACTGGTTAGGAACATTAGGGCACAGGTTGAATGCATAAGCGTGGCTCAGTAGGGCAACAATGGCCTTTCGAAGGGCGCTGGGCCCTTTTCTTCCCCCTCTTTGGCCAGAGCTGTGACGTTCCCACATATAGCAAGGAAGAATAGCTGTATTACTTGCCAGACCATTCTCCCAGGACCTCAACTCTGCCTCAGACCTGGTCATTGGACAGCTTTATGCCAGATATCTAAGTTCTAATGAAGACTTGCCCATCTTCTTAAGTTCATTATCCAGAATTGGCCACCAGCTTTGTTTGAGAAGAAAACACACATCCATTGGAAAATCATGTCAGCTGTTTGAGTGCTCTATCAATGCTAAAAGGGAGAGCCCTGGAGCCCAGCGTGTGTCTGGCTGGGAATGCCCATTCAGGGTGCTCTATGGCAAGATAGAGACCATGAGAGGAACAGAATACACTCACACCAACCCTGGGAGAGACGCTATGGCCAAAGAACACACACCCGCATGTGGCTTATTGTTTTAAGAGCATGCTAGAGAACTGCAACAGACTGTTTGGAGCCTTAACAATCGCTTATTTTGTATTGGGTGTTTTAAAAAAGCAAAGGATTTTTTTTCTTTGTATGTTACACATATGCCAGGAAAAATAGTTCCTGCAGAATGAAAACAACATGAGGGTCAGTTTGCAACTTGAGAAGGCCTGTTGAGTCCAATTGCAAAGACGCTATTTTCTCTGAAGCAATGAGGCTAAGTATCTGAGGGAGACAGACTCGGTCAGGCAGGTGGGCTTGATGTCAGATGATTGGCTGTCTTTAGGGAGGGCCCAGTCAGGTCTTCGGTGGGAGCTGCAGGTATAGTAATGACCTTGCCTTGGGACAGTAGGAACGTGGGCTCTTGAAAAGCTGGTTTCTAGAACCTAATGGGGAACAGAGCTGTGCTGTTCCACAGCCTAGGGTGGTTTTATCATTTCCAAGAGACGGCTGGTGTTTGGAGAACTTCAGTTACCTGCAGACCACCAACCATGTAGGTCTCCCAGAGTAGACGGAGGACTCGAACCCACGTCCCTGCATCCTCTGCTCCTTCCACTTCAGCCACCCTTCCCCCTCCCCTGAGTCTGATGGGACAGTCATGAAAGCAGAATGAGGGGTACAAAAATGAGCTGAACTGGAATCTCCATTGGTCTCAGGGCAAAAATGAGATTGCCCTGAGATCCATGGAGATTCCAGTTCAGGTATAAGGTGTTCACACACGGCTCTGGCTTCCTCAAGAGGAGTTAACTTTTTTTTTTTTCTTGAGACAGGGTCTGTGTCACCCAGGCTGGAGGGTAGTAGTGCAGTCATGGTTCATTGTGGCCTCAAACTCCTAGGCTCAGGTGATCCTCCTACCTCAGCCTCCCGAGTAGCTAGGACAGCAGGTGCATATCATCATGCCCAGCTAATTTCTGTATTTTTTGCAGAGATGGGGTTTTGCCATGTTGCCCAGGCTGGTGTCAAACACCTGGGCCCAAGCCATCCTCCTCCCTTGGCCTTCCAAAGTGCTGGGATTACAGGCATGAGCCACCATACCTGGCCAAGAGCTGTTAACTTTCAACTCTTAGCTTGCCTCAGCATCCCTAGGACTGGGCTGGGAAACCCACCTAGACCTCAGGTTTTCTCTGGGAAGTGATATCATCTGCAGGGCCAAGAAACTAGGCCCTGCTAGGAGAGCAGGCATGGAGGAGCAGCAGGAGAAGTGAAAGGAAGAAAATAGCCAGAAAAACCTAAGTAAGTTCACCCAGGGCTGCATCGGGTGGCCTTTATGTGGCCCACAGAGAGGGGCTCCCAAAACCTTGTGCACAACCTCTGTTGAGAATGAGGCCCTCCCTATGGCGCCTCCATGGAGCCATGCAGCTGTTTCAGGCTGACAGATGCTCTCCCATGAGGCCTTGCACTTTGTACCAGTATACAAGGAGAAGGATGTTCCCCTACTGGCACCATCAGCTCGACTTTCCCTCAAGCCCATTTCTGGGGTTGATAGAAATCCTTAAAGCAGAGTTTCTCAAAGAGAGTTTCCAGGACCAACAGTATCAGCTTCCCCTGGGAGAAGCATGTGAGAAATGCATATTCTCAGGCCCCACCCCATACCCAGTGAACCAGGAACTCTGGAGGTGTGTTCCAGGATCTTTTTCCCAAGCCCTCCAGGTGAGCCTGGTTCTAGATGCACAGCTGTGGAGGAACCACAATAGCTCCTGCAGAAAACAGACAGGAGTGGGGATTCCATTGCAGTGTGTTTCTTTCACATTCTACACTCTTTCTGTTGGCTTTAGCAGAGTTTCTATATGGGAATGCAATAGGAATATTTGAGGCAGTGATCTGCCTGATATAGGGCACCAGGGGATTGTCTTTGGAAGTTGCTATACAGAAAAGCACATGGTTATTACTTAAATTATATATTGTAGAGCAATGAAAAATGATAAAATTTTTAAAATGATGCCTTTGTTCACACTTTACATAAGAGTGAGTAAACGTCAATGGTTCATTTCAACAGCTATGACTTGTCTGTGGAGAGTAGAGCTACCTCCAGCCCGACTGCCCCCAGCCCCTCTCTGAGGCTCCGTAATTAACATATCCAATTGCAGAAGTCTCCTACTTTCCGGTTCAGGACACTGCCCTCTGAAAATAAAGCCTCCTCCCTCCGCCACGACCCTTTTATTTGATTTCTGTTTTTTCCCTGACATGTGGGTCCATTATTATCTGTTTTTTTTTTTCCTCTGCCTCCAGGCAAGGACTGTATTTAAGCCAATTCAAACTTTGCAAGTCTTAAAAATAACTCTCCCTTTGCTAACCCCTTCCAGGTTTGGCAGGGGCTTCCCAGGAACAGGAAATCCATCTCTTTCTACCTGCCCAACCCTCATGATTAACTTGCCCCATGATCTTTTCTTACTTTTTCAAGCTATTATGATACAATTTGACAAGGTATTGTTTTTGGTGGTGGCGGTAGGGGAGGGTGGGGATGGGCCTTCCTTTTCCTTCCATTGCCAAGGGTCCTGATTTTTAATGATAAAGATTGACTTCTGTAAAGGCAAAACAAGCATTATGGCCCCTCATGATTATTCACACCTTAAATGAGTTCATTTTTATCTAATTGTTTCTAAAAGTTATCCCAGCCTTCTGGAAGTGAAAGCTACTATGACTATTTTTAAAAAGGACATTTAAATGCCATTGATAATTATCTCTAGTGTGAATTACTTCCATACTGAAAGGAGGCCTTTGGAGAGTTTTCTTTTTTTGTAGTTCATCTATGTAATGGGCTTTTGAGCACATTTGTGAGTTCCGATCTTTCTTCTCCCACTGCTTCCCATCTATCCTAATGACCAGCCCGTACCCTAACATGTTTTTCTGTCCCCCTAAACCACTGCAGTAGCTCTCCATCCCCTGAAGGGGCCTCCCACAACCATGCATCTCTCTTCATGGGACCCCGAGTAGTGCTGAGTGGGAATCTTTGATCACAGAGGGATCTTTGGTAAAATCAAATTTACTTTATTAAAAGTTAAGAAAAATAATAGGGGTTAGCAATTGGGCCCCATATTGAGGGGAATTTTTTTTTAAATTTATTTATTAGATACTTTAAGTTCTGGGGTACATGTGCAGATCGTGCAGGTTTGTTACATAGGTATACACGTGCCATGGTGGTGGTTTGCTGCATCCATTGCCCCATCATCTACATTAGATTTTTCTCCTAATGCTATCCCTCCCCAATATCCCCACCCCCTGCTATTTATCCCCTAGCCCCCCACTCCTCAGGTCCTGGTGTGTGATATTCCCCTCCCTGTGTATGTGTATTCTCATTGTTCAATACCCACTTATGAGTGAGAACATGCAGTGTTTGGTTTCCTGTTCTTGTGTCAGTTTGCTGAGAATGATGCTTTCCAGTTTCATCCATGTCCCCGCAAAGGACATGAACTCATCTTTTTTATGGCTGCGTAGTATTCCATGGTGTGTATGTGCCACATTTTCTTTATCTAGTCTATCATTGATGGACATTTGGGTTGGTTCCAAGTCTTTGCTATTGTAAATAGTGCCACAATAAACATACATGTGCATGTGTCTTTATGATAGGATGATTTATAATCCTTTGGGTATATACCCAGTAATGGGATTGCTGGGTCAAATGATATTTCTATTTCTAGAACCTTGAGGAATAGCCGTACTGAGGGGAATGTTTTAACTTGCTGAGAAATGAAGCATGCAAAATATTTGGAAGGTAAAATATCAGTAAAAGAAGAATAGAAGAAAAAGGGTCAAATGATCTCCCATTCCCACCTACCCACCCCCAGTTGTACATACCCTGCCCCTGACCACCATTCACAGGTACACATGGAGACAGCATTCTGGAAAGTCCTTGAGTAGCTCAACCCCAAGTTCTTTCTACTTTGAAACAGATGCACCAGTTGGCCAGCCCTGATATCCAAAAGAACCTCCTGTGATGGCAGAAATATTCTCTGTCCTGTGGTTACAACAGCCACTTGTCAATGTGTATACTGAGCACTTGGCATGCGGCTAGTTTGATGGAAGAACTAAATTTCGAATTTTTGTCAATTTAATTTTAATTCACATTTACATTTAAATGGCCACCTGTAGCTACTGGCTCCCAATTGTACAGCATGGAGGTGGATGGAAGGAAGTGGAGTTTCTCGAGCAATGTCCACTCTTCCTCAGCTACCGGAAAATTCCTCTCGATAGTGGTCACAGGAGCAGATTGGCTCACCAGAGAGGAGTTCCTCACCAACTTTAAGTCTGCAAGCTAAGGGAGGAAAAGACAATTGCTTGGCAAAGGAACAAAGATAACCAAGGCTTGAAATTTTCACTGAGGTGAAACAGAGCCTTCATGATTAACAAACAGGCTTGGGATGAAAGCAGACAGCTAAAAAAAAAAAAAAGAAGCCCTGTCTTCCCCCCCACCCCTTGCTTAGGGATGAATCCCAGAAAACTGTGAGCGTTCAAGGGCTCTCCTTGCCTAGGAAAGATGTGGAGTCACAGTTGTCTAATTAGATGACCAGGTTCTCAGACTAGCTGTGGTCTCCCTGCCTTCTGTTTACTCTCTACTAAGCCACACCTTACTTGGGAAGGTAGAAGAAGGTGGGAATGAGCATTAGTTAATTTCTTTCTTGTTGTCTAGGTTCATGAGAGGGTCTGGTGGGGAGGTTCATGAAGCACCCCAGAGTTTAGAATATCACAGATAGCCCTGGGCCCAGTTCCACTTAGCAGTGGTGCATTAGCCATCATCAATGTGTTTGTCTGAGAAAGCTGGTTCTGTTTTGGAATGTTCCTTAGTGATGATCAACCAGCAGTTATCACTGGATGTCTGCTGAGTAACAGGCTTCATGTTTTATGCTATGAGATTCAAAAGAAGCATGATGTATTAGCATAGAACATACTCTATAGAGTTGGAAAGATAAAATATACTGTCTTGGAATAAATGGTAGTAAAAGCAGTTATTGAAGTGTTATTTTTTAAGTAAAGAATAGGGCTCTGAGGGTATGAATGTGTGTGTGTATGCACGTGTGTGTGCATGATGCACGTTTAGTTTACATGTTGGTGGCAGTCAGTGGGACAGAACTTAGAGGGATGTTGGGCTGCTTTTAACCGTAGAACCGTCGTGGCTGGATGGCTGGTGTCTCTACTGAAGACAGGCCAGTAATTGGAAATGAGTAACACTGGAACTTTAAGGCAGGAAATTACACACAGAGAGAAAAGCAGCAAACCAGTATCTCAAGACTGCCCTGGGACCCTCATACCCCTACTGGCCTGGTCAGTTCCATTTTACCCCCCTTGGTGATGGTGTCACATCATGGCCCTGCTTAGCACATGCTGTGGGCCCTGCATCTCCGCCAGCAGCACTGTCCAGCCTGGCTTGGCTTCAGATCTTGGTGTGTGCCCTCTATTCATACCGCTGGCTGGCACCTCCAGCAGCGGGCCACTGCATTCAACTGAGGTCTGGGCCTTGGTTCTCCTTCCTGGGTGCTCAGGGGACACCACCCCCATTCCATCTGCAGTCCCTGGTACATCTGCTTCACCTCTCTCCCTGGGGCAGGGAGCCATGACAACCATTGGCCCCAATACCCAGCAGTGTAGCCAAATGACGCATTATTTAGACAAGCATTTAACAAACATTACATCTATTCTGAAACCAAAATGGGGTCCATGATATCTCAGCATCTGGGAGAATTTTCCAGTTCTGATATATCAAAAGGACACAGGAGCCAGCTTGAAGAAGATCCCGCTCACCAAAGCTGCGACAATTTGAACATCAAAATAAATAATGACAATAACAGGTTATAATCCATAGAGTAAAATCAGAATCTGTGAGTCCACATGTTAAGGAAGGAAGGAAGAAAGTAAGGAAGGAAGATGGGAAAATTTCTTCCTTTGAGTAGGAAGACGTGATGGAATTAGAAAAATTACCATTTGACAATCATCATTATAGTAATTTTTTCAAGCAAAAATTCTAAACTAACACTAAAACTAGTAGATAAATGCTTGATAAACAGATGTTTACATAGTTTCAAAGCATATCCCCATAGGATACTTATTAATTACAAAGGAAAACGTAGTAACTTGGCAGTGGAGAAACCTGGCCACCTCCCCTAACCGACTGCTTGCAGTTAGTGTCACCAGTGAAGGGACCTGCATTCTGCCTCCTGTTGAAGGGCAGCACCGTGCCCTGGGAAAGACACACCGTTACTTCTGGGGATGTCCTGTCAAGAATGCATAGCCTGACTATAATTTTGAGAACTCATCAGGCAAACCCAGATTGAGAGGCATTCTACAAAACAACTGGCCTGTACTCTTCCGGAATGTCAAGGGCATGAAAGACAAGGCAAGACAGAGGAGGTATCCTGGACTGGGGGAGACAAAGGAGATAGGACGGGTAAGTGCAACGTGGGACTCTTTGTTGATTCCTGGACCACAATTTTTTTTTACTTTTCTTGTAAAGGCATTAATGATAATAAGTAATATGAATAAAGTCTAATATAGATTGTAGTAGTGTTATCCTTGTGAATTTCCATTTTTTAATAATTTCTCAGTGATTATGTAATAGAATGTCCTTGTTCACAGGGGCATGTTATCTGAATTGGGGCCTCAAAGGAACTGTCCAGAATGATGGAAATGCTCTGTATCTTTTTAAAATTTTTTTTGTAGACTTGAGAGTTTCACTGTGTTACACAAATTGATCTCTAACCTCTGGGCTCAAGCAGTCCTCCCACCTCAGCCTCTCAAAGTGCTGAGGTTACAAGCGTAAGCCACTGCGCCTGACCAAAATGTTCTGTATCTTGATTGGGTTGTGGGTTACAAGGGGATTCACATTTGTCCAAACTCATTAAACTGTCCTGGAAATCTAAGCTTTGTCCCATGTATAAATTGTGCCTCAAAGAAAAGGTAAATTAGAACAAATTAAATTCTTCAAAAAGATAATTCCAAAATCACTGTGTGCAAAGTCATGGAAGTGAGTGTAAATCTGTCCACAATGGCTACTTTGAAATTCCAAAGTATCCCCGATCTAAGCACGTTGTTTTTTTGATGAGTCACTACTTTCTGCTCATACATCATTTCCTTCATAGCATTTCACATCATGTGGCACATACATGTTTGTCTGTTGTTTGGTAACTGATGTCATTGACTGTATGATACATTTCATGTTATTTGAGACCTGACAGACCTGGAACAACATGCATGTTTCCAGGGAGGAGCAGGTGACCGAGATCGGAATTTTCAGGCATTCGCAACCTCCATGGGAACGTTTTCTGCCGTAAGAAATGTTCCTGCCATCTAACACATGAAAGTAGCAAGCCTCATGGCCCTATGGCTTGAAGCCAGACAGTCCGTCCATTGGAATATCCATTTAATGGACACCAGCCAGCTCCCTGCCTTGTTTTGAAAAGGTTGGAGAATGTATTTGTTACTTTTTAAATCACCCTCCTGTACCAGGAAGCTTCTAGACACTGTAATCCCTCTGCCTCCAAATCAGATAGAGTAAAAATTTCCTGCCAGCCTATCCCAGCAGGAGGAATAGGAGGTTTGAGCACATTGTCGGATCTTTCAACTGAGGACTGGAGTTCAGGCCAAGGAAATGGGTTGAGGACTTCATCAGAGCAGCTCTCATAGTATCGTGGCTCTGGTCACTCAAAGAAAGAAACACAACTCTCTGGTTAGGCTGGCACTGAGCTATCAGCAGCCTAGTGGGTCCCGGTGGTGGTTCTCATCCTTTAGCACATGCTTGGGGCACATGGGCAGTATTTTGACCCTTATTGGCAGATGATGACCTGGAGGACTAGAGATTTTCACTCACTAGAACCTGGGCTTGCTTCCCTCCTTTCCAGGCCTCTTGTCTGTCTTGCTGTGGGTATTCCCAGAAGCAGCTCCTGAGCAAGGATTTGGGTGCAGGCCGTCTCTCCGGGAGGTGAATGAGGACAAGAGCTCTGGGGGCAACTGGGCTGAGGTTTGTCTTGCAGGAGATTCTCGAAAACGGTGTAGAACAGGCACCTCAGCATTTCCTCCCTGACTGGGGAGGGAGTGGTGGCACATATAGGCCAACTGGGAGGTGGGGGAGGACGCTGATTCCAGGCACTTCTGTCCATTGCTCATTTTAGCAAGGATATACTAATGTTTGTGTGTGAGAGTTGAGAGGGCAGGCACTGGGAGGGTAAAGGCCCAGGAGGTCTGGGGAGCCCCCAGCAGTGTCGGCTCTGCCACTGTTTGGGTGTACATCCTATGGTGTGGAACAGCTGAGAGCACTGCAAAAAAATGAGCAAAGCATTATGGACAAGACCCCAAGCCTGGCCTTGGACTAGGATCACACTGCCTGAGAACCAGTGGCTGGGAAGATACAGTTAGTTCTCTAGCTAGTTCCTGAAAAAGGGGCTGGGGTTCCCCAGGTCCCTACCATTGGTAATAATCCCCCACTTGTGGGTACAACATCCCCACACTCTTCGCACAGGGGAAAGCTTTTGGCTGTCCATGCTTTTAGTAGTGTATTTTCCCACCTTTCTGGGGTGGGACCCCAGACCCAGTTCTAATCCCACATCTGGACCCCCGGCCAAGTAAAGCCGAGCAAAGTTCTTAGACTCCCTGTGTTCTGTAGTGGGAAGGTCCATGGAAACCTACCCTAGAGTCTGAGGAAGCTGATAGGCTGAAGAAACAGGCTGTCATACAGATGTGGATCCATATCTCAGGGGAGTATGCCAGCCTTTTCTTCAGCCCATCAGCTCCCTGAGACCTCAGACTTCTCTGTGGAAGCCTTGTCTGCATCTCAGGTGGCAGTGAAGCAAGATGGTAGAATCCATGCCATCACCCCCCCAGACCAGACCCAGGGCTTCTATATCATAGGGAAAGGGAATACACGCTTTGGAAGGGATGTGTAGGACAGTTGCTTAAGGGCAGGATATATGAACATGCTCTTACACAAAGAACAGTAAATAAACTGGAAACCTTAGAACTGTGGTTACTCAGAAGTCAACATGGTGGATTTTCATACAAAATGGAGTTGCTTTAGCTTCCATACCTTGTATCTAGAATTCCTCATGTGCTATGTCTGTATTTGCTTGGAAACTTCTAATGCAGGGAAAGAAGCAGATGTTGAGGGAAGGCAGGAATGAATATACAGAAATCATAAAGGGAGCATTTCAAGACAAGTGAAGCCCCATGAGGTGCAAGAGAAAGACAGGAACATCCACAGCCCACTGATGCTCTCATTCAGCGTCAGGCTCAGCCACACCCACTTCCTGAGGGTGAGGGATGCTCTTGCAGGACAAAGTGCAAACTGAAAAACAAGGAAAAAAGTGGTTCATGTGGGAATACAGGCCGTGACCTTGGCCTCATTAGCACTATCTGGGGGCAGTCTCGGTGTGTTCTTCAATTGTTTCTTTTTAAATGGTAAAACAGAAAAAGGAACAAGTCAACAAGCAGGCTAACCAAATCCTGGAGAAGCTTCCTATCTGTTTACTAGGAATTAAATCCTGCTGGAGTGAGAAAACTGAGATTCTTTTGTCCCAGCCCTGCTGGTCACCTTATTTATTAAGAGTGACAGAGCAGGAAGGAAGGGTCCCCAGGGAGAACCAGAAAACACGAGAAAATGCTGGGCTTTCCCTCCCCAAGCTCAGCACCACTGAGCAGAGCACACAGGAACAACCAGCACATTTCATCTTTCTCTGTGGCAGCCAGAATTACAGATTTAATCAGGTGGCATCAGAAGGCAAATATTTGGACCTGTCTATGGAAAGTTCTTCTGATCCACAATTTCCTGTGGTGGCCCCGGGGCTGGATGGGACCAAAAGGGAAGTGAATTGCACAGAAAGACGCGTGCCTGACTTCATTACCCAAAGAGAAATCAAGAAAGAAAGAAATTCTTTAGCTTTGTGATTTTTTGGCCCATTTTTATTAAAGAGAGATCCTGGCAATGTGCTCTAGCCAGGGGCCTGCAGGTGGGATCCTGCGCCTGCCTCACTTTGTCTGTTCACATGGAAGCTTTTAGGTCTGGTTTTTGTTTGTTGCTGGTGTTTAGTTCCTGAGAGATGATCTGATTTCTGCAGTCTGATTTGTCCTTCAGCAGACCCCGAGGGAAATCAAGGCTTCTCTTGGAGGCTCCTCTTTGTCCTGGCCAGCACCAGCCCCATGGTCACCTCCTCTGCAAAGGCAGAGCCCTGGAATGGGCTGAGCTCAGGTTGGGAATTCCTATGGTCAGGGAGACCCGGTGGAGCATTCGAGAAGCCACCTCTGTTCTCTGCCTTTTGGTGGTCAGAGCAGCCCATGTGCTGTCTGAGCACTCAGCAGGCAGATGCCATCTTCATGCCTTTTCCAAGGATGTTTTCATCTGAGATGATGTTGCTAATTCTTGAGGGACACTGAGCCCATGCAGGATCTGATTTTAGTGGCTATTCATTCTGACTTAGATTTTGCACAGATTTTGAGGTCAGTCAGGCCCGCCCTGTAGATTCCTAGTCCTTGGATCCTAGGTTAAGGAGATTTTGTCCAGACTGATGTAGGTGAAGGGATAAGTTTAGTGGAGGAGGAGCTTCAGCTGCTGCTAGCCATCATTTTCCTGGAGTGGGTGGGCTTCCGAATTTGGCATCTGCTGAGAGCATGACCTGTTTTTAAGTCAAGACAAAATGAAGCTGAGATCAGTGGTGGGAGTAGGGTGGGCAGGGAGGCATGTGTGTCTATCTACAAACCCTAGATCCCTGGTAGGGTTAATGACAGCTTCTTTCAGGTTCTCCTTGAATGGGTTGAATAACTGGATGAAGGCTTCCTTATCCACGTAGTTGTGAGTTGTCCACTAACGTCAGTTTTTCACAGCGTCATTTTGTAACGTAGTATAGGTACTTCAATGCCAAATGCCTTCGCTTGAGTTCCAGTAACAAAAGAGCCTCAGATGGAGGAAGTGTGGAGGAGTGGTTCATCCTGTGGTCTGAGGGCAAAGCAAGGAATCTCCATCATGCTTCAAAAATGAGAAAGTTTCCCAGTTCCTCTGCTTACCTGACCCTTAGATATAACTCAGACATCACCACCCTCTCAGTGACAGGGTGGGTGGGCCGTCACTCCTCCACATGCTCAAGCTGCCATTTCTTTCTGGTCTTGCATGAGTAACCATAACCCTGTTAAAATGACAAATGTTTTCCCTGAGCTGGGATACCAGTGAAGCAGGCTGGATTTGTGCCCCTGAAAATCAGGCAGAGTGCCTACCCACTAAGCACTCAGACCAGCAGAATCCTGACTATTAAATGAGCCTCCCCTTTGCTGCTCAATTTTAAGACACGGGGAGACAAAGCCTGCACACCTTTCCCGTCTCTTCCAGAGTTCTGGGCACTGGTGGGCTCTCACCCATCCCTGTGAGTTCATGATTTTACAGACCTTTATAATTTGGACTGTCCTTTCACAGCATTACCTGACTTAATTCTTATCACAAGCCGGTGGGGTAGGCATGATGGCGGTGTTTTCTCAATGTGACGCTCAGGTATGGGTCACGGAAGTTAAAGGATATATCTGAGTCACAGCTCTGATCAGCAGGAGACCATGGATTCGTAGGCTCTCATGGCCTTAATCATATCCTTCACCTGTTCTTATCAGGGCACCTGCATTCTTTTGTCAAAGAGCTTTCTCTGGCCACTTAAGTGTGGCTTGCCAGCCTTTGTGGTAGACCAGAGGAATGAATGCCTGCTGGAGCCACCCATAGTTAATGACAGATGGGAGTTGGTGTAGAAATACTCCAGCTCCCTTACCCCTGGGCAAGGTAACGCTGAGTCTGTGTTTTTATTTTTTCCCAGACTTTCTGCTGGTAGGAAGCCTCAGGGATAATTCATGCGACCACTCATGCCTCACTGGCTGGTGTCTCTTCCCAGTATCACCACCTCCCAGATAGCCCTGCTTCACCTCACAGATCAATCACTTGTACTGAAACCCTTGCCTCAGGGTTTGCTTCTGGGAGAAACTACACTATACCTCAGATTCCTGGGCACCAAATCCTGGCTTTTCTCATCTTCCCTCTGCGCGTAAAGGTTCACCAGGCTCCTTAGGGAGAAGGCAGGCTTTGTCCCGAGGCTCAGAACAACCTGTCTCAATACTGTGGTGTATAACGTATAGTTAAAGTTGGTGGGTTTTCTTTCTTTCTTTCACTCTGGGAGACAGAAAACTGACTAGCCCTCCCTTGTACACTCCCTCATGAGTTGCACAGAGCAGCATTGTGTCTCTTATCATAAAGAGCACTTGGCTGAAATGGAGGTGGGGCAGGCAGACACCCAGGAGGAAACACCAGTGTCGGAGCTGCTGGCCTGAGAAGATAGATTGGGCCCAGATAGGTTAAAGCGTTCATGGAGTGACTGCATTTCTTCTGCACATTGCCTTATGTTATGTGAGAGGAGGAAGTGGCATATCAAACTCCACGACAGATGTTGTAAATCTTGGGAAGTATGCTGCGACCATCTCTTCACTTTGGCTTGGAAAGGAAGCCATCTGTCAAACCAGGGGCCAGGCACCCAGCCCTCACTTACCTGGGCTGTGCCTCTGGCCAGTGGCTGAGGTGAGCTCCCCAGGCATCCATCGTGGAGTATGTTTCTACTTTAATGAACACCCTTGAAAATCAGGGAAGCTGAGGAGACCACATCAAAATTTCCCGAGAAATTTCTCCCCTGCACTCACCTCTCCTGCAAAGGTGAACTAGAACTTGCCACATGAGTGAGGGGGACTTTTTTTTTAATGAGGCAAGAGCTCCACAATTCCCGCAGCTGCTTAGAAGGTTCTCTTCTGTGTCTTGAGAGAGACTGTAATAAAGAGAAGTCGAGGACAGCCTGGCTTTGTTATTTGAAACTACTTATCAAAGTGAGATCATCCTAACTCACTGTGCAAAGTATGTGTGCAACTGTGTGTGTGTATGTGGGGGGGGTACACATTGAAAGAAAGTATGTAAGGATGAAGGAAAGAAGAAAACAGGGCTGCTTTGGGCAATACATTGTGTACCCCAATTACTGCTTCCTATACTTCTGTTTATGTTTATTATTTTGTTTGTAATATTATTTGCTATTAATGAAACTGCCAACTGGGAATAATGTTTTAGGTGCTAGGCGCCACATTCAACAAGAAACCAAAGAGTGAAAGGACAAACACTGGGCTGTCTGTGTTCAAGATGGCTATCCCCTGGTCATCCTGGTGAAGAGCAGTAACGTGAAGGATAAGAGAAGGATTAATGGAAACTGTTGAGCAAAGTGACGCTTCTGAGTCATCTCCAGATTGCCTTGTGCGCTGCTGTATCTGGGTGTCCTATTGTAGCATGGATACTTGTGGCAGACTGTCATTCTAATCCTGCTGGGAGACAGATTCCAATTCGTTATTTCACTCTCCAACATGAGCCAGCCAAGGGAAAAGGATACTCCCAGAACCAGAGTGTTCCAAGTTTTCTGAAAGGTCATTGTCACTTTTTTTTTTTTTGGTAGCTCCCAGCAAAGCAGAAACACTTGGAAGTCAACCCTGTCCCTTTAACGCTGCTGTGAGCTGACTCCATTTGTCTGAGATAAAACTTCCCTCTTGGTCCAGTAGCATTCACGGCTCAGTTGGCCACGAGACAGAGGACCCTGTGTTCCTAATTATTTCTGGATGAAAAGTCCTGCAGGCGAGTGGAGATTCGGGGCAAGGATGGCCAGGTGGAGCCGTCACCAGCGTGCAGTGTATTGTAGAAATGGAGAGATAATTAAATTAAAAGTGCCAGGTGCAAGCATTGAAAAAATAACCCTGGGTGTTAATTATGCAGTGCAGTGTTAGCGGAGGAAATGCCACCGGCCTGTCCATCACGTGGCAGTTGAAAAGCTTGGGAAAGACACATTCACGGTTTCTAGAGAATTTGCCAGGGCTGCCTACTTGGGATTCTGGTGAAGCAGAGATTATTTATTAGTTGAAGTATGTACATTTTCCCCCTTTTCCACTCAGCCAAGGTGAACATTTGGTGGGTATTCGGAGTGTGGGGGATTAACTTTGATCCACGGGAAAATTTGAGTGTTTGAGTATGTCACTTCCAATTTAAGCACTAAGGAATATTTCTTCTCTTTCTTATTTGTAGTGAATTTGATTTTAGAGGTCAGAGGCAATGTGCCCCTGTCATGAAGATGGAGGGATAAATGGTGGCATGTTCAGGCAATGGAGTACAGCACAATAATCAAAAGGAGTGGACCCCAGTAGCATGCAATAGTAGCGTGACTGCATTACAGGCACAGTGGAATGAATGAAAGAAGCCACTCCTCAAGACCCATTCTGCATGAATTTATTTTGGTGACATTCTAGAATAAGTTAAACTAAGCTATGGAGGTGGATGTCAGGTCTATGGCTGTACCAGGGAAATTTATAGGGTAATGGGAGTGTTTTTTTTTTTTTTTCTTCTTTTTGGGCTGAAGGGCACATGAATGTAGATATTTTTCAACATCCGTTGAATGCACACTTAAAATCTGTGCATATTCTTGCATGGAAATTATCCCTCAGTGAAAGGAATGTGAAAAGACCTTCCAATGTTTTGTCCTTCCATGGATTTTGAACCCTGGTCAGTTCATCTTAAAGGGTGATCAGGATTAATCTGTTTGTGGTCCTTCCTGACCACCCAGCCTTTTCCTGTTCACAGATCTGTTCAGAAAAGGCTTTCATTCCAAGGAAGCAGAATTGAAAACAGGGTGACACTACAGGTGGCCAAATCTACCCAATCACATTTTTATAAGTTGTAATGGGACACAGCCACATGGCCAGTCATTTATGTGTGTGTCTTCTGTGTCTGCTTTCATGCCACAGTGACAGCTGGGGAGCTTCTACGTAGACTGATCTACCACCCAAAGTATTTACTCTGTATCCCTTTACAGCAAAGGTTTGCTGACCCTTGGTCTAAATAATCATTTCTTTTTGGAACGTATCCCTTCAGAACTGTGTAGGTGGAGGTTTTGGATGGAGAGTGCTCTCTGGGAGTGAGAACCTTCTAGAGACAGGTACAGAGGTTGAGCATGGTCACAGTTTGGATAAGCTGTCGTTCATCCCGTGGAGTTCACTGGGCATGCATGCTGTCACTGATCTACAACAGAGCACAGAGCTTGGCCTAAGTAGAGGTTTTTGTTTGTTTGTTTTAAGTTGTCCAGGCCACTATAAAGAGAAGAGGAATAAATAAGGCCTGGAAGCTATCAGTGGCCAAAGCAAGACCCCTGTTTTAAACCCCAAGCTGCTGGCTTTAAATTATCCCTGCATGGAAAATAAGACTAAGTTAATTGATTTTGATAAAAGTAAATGTGATCTGGTTGAATTGGGTCAACATGGTAGGCAATGTTTGTTAAGTCAATGAAAAAACAAATTGAACTGATGTAACAATTCAGTTTTGAATTTGGGGCTACATGAGCCATTTTATTGAAGCTACCCTGTGCTATTGTTTTCTTCAGTAAGGTTTAAGCCTCCCTTCTCTCCTTTACCTTCTACCCAAGATGAATGCATGTGACCAAGCAGGAAGTCTTCAGAGGATTTGCTAATGAGACACACAGGTCCCAAAGCTCAGTCTTCCTTCATTTTACAAGTATTTATTTTCTTAATCTATCTGCTTTCTCATTCCACAGTTACTGGAATTAAAGAGTTAGATCTTAGAGAAGAACGATCAATAGCTTTTTAGTGAAAGGGGACAAATGTGATTGGTATCAACTAAGGCTTGAGAAGTAGGACCTCTACTCTCTTAAAAAAAAAAAAAAAGGTGCAGTGGGGTAATTATGGACCCCAAGAGTTCACCTAATTGGGGAGTTTTAAAAAGTCAAGGCAATGCCTCAGTATTATATTGTACCGTTCCTTAATGACCCTGGGTTACAGTGGCTGTGAGCAGATGAGGAATAATTGCTAGAAATGGAAAATTACCATTTAACCAAGAGGATTTCTGAAACAAGCAGATGAATCATGAGTGGTAAAAATGTGCTCTACGGAATATGAGTATTGCCAATTTCATCATATGTCCTGGGCATCCTGAGTGAGAATTCACTCATTTACTCAGTCACATATGTTCAGAGCCTCCCCTAAGTCCGGCACTATACTAGGAGCTGGGGTACCCTTGTGAGAACCACCCATGTGTTTCTGACTTCAGGGAGCTTCACTCTGGGGTGAGGTGATGAGGGTGGAGAATAATTGGAGATAAGGCTGGAAAGCCAAGATGGCAGCCGTGTGGGGTCAGGGTTTGGCTGAGTTTGTTATTTAAGCCTGTGGTCAGTGGGGTGCCATTGTCTACTGTTTTAGGAATGAGGGAGTTTGGTAAGTTCGAGTCTCACCATATTTGTAGTGAATCTGAGATGGGACATGATCCCGGGGAAGGCCTCTGCATGTGCCATGGGGGCCTGTGCTGACAGGTGAATACCCCCAGTTATCTTTGTCAACCAGAAGTTAGTCAGGGACTGGCAGAATTAAGCCAGTGGCTGCTTCCACTGCATAATAGTGTCAAAAATGATTAAATCTCTATACAAGCCTCCCCTCCTCCCTCCAGGCCACTGTGTCTGACAACAGCAGCAACAACAGCAGTGACAAACACCACATCATTGTCTGATTTCCCCCTTATAGCTTGCTTCATCTATGGATTTGGGACTGAAGGAGAATATGATTGTCCATACTTTCATAAAGCACCAAGTGTTTGTTCTATATGTATTCGTATATAATTGCTAAAATAAATCTATGACCCAGACATAGGCTGGCTGGCATTGTCTATGCATTCATTCATTTATTAACTTGTATTTAAGAAGCACATTGCTATATGGCAAATACCCTACTTAGTGCTTGGGAATAAATAGTGAACAAAAGCGAACCCAGTTCCTGCCTACAGGGAACTTACAGCCTAAAAATGGAGGCAGGTGCTGGGTGCGGTGGCTCATACCTGTAATCCCAGCACTTTGGGAGGCCGAGGCAGGTGGATCAGGAGGTCAAGACATCAAGACCATCCTGGCCAAGATGGTGAAACCTCATCTCTACTAAAAATACAAAAATTAGCTGGGCGTGGTGGCACACACCTCTAGTCCCAGCTACTCAGGAGGCTGAGGCAGGAGAATTGCTTGAACCCGGGAGACAGAGGTTTCAGTGAGCTGAGACCACGCCACTGCACTCCAGCCTGGCGCTTGGTGACAGAGCAAGACTCTGTCTCAAAAAAAAAAAAAAATGGAAGCAGGTAATCATCAAATAATATTTAAATATATGCTTGCAAGTTTAGAAAAGGATTCTAAGTGATGCAATATGATGAGATGGCACAAAAAGTCTGGGGGTCAGGAGAGGTTTGGCAGAGAAGAAAGTGACAGTGGGTCTGGAATCTACAGGAAGCAATTGACCAGGTGAAGGTTGGGGGAAGGACTGGTGGTGCAAAGGAAGGCACATTAGAGGAATTGAGAGAAGACTGCAGAGAAGCAGAAAGGGGGAGTGTGGTGTTGAGACGGGGCTGGAGACACTGGCGGAGACCAGCAATACTAGTCCTTGTGGGTTGTGTTAAGGAGGACAGGCCTGATTTCAAGAACAGCAGGAGGCTGCTGCAGTGCTTTAATCAGGGTGGATTTACATTTGGAAGATGCACATTTGTATTTACATTTTGGAAAGGTCTCTCTGGCTGCTGTGCTGCTGTGGAGGGGGGATTTCTGCTGATTCGTTTTCCTTCTTTCACTTCTCTTCTGGGTTTGAGGGCTCTTGGCTGATTTAGTCTCTGCTAGCCTCTGAGCAAAAGCTGGTCACGGTATTTATTAAAGGAAGCATGATGGATTATTCTGAGGACATTCTTTGAAACCTGGAGTGAGAGGGAATACCGTATGCCAGCAACAATGGGCAAATGGGAGTTATGGTGCTAAGAGGTAAACTGATATCTGAAATGATTCTATCTACCAACCTTGGCCATGAGAGTGAAGTTCCTATTTCATAAATGGGAATATAAACCTGGTTAATCCTTTGACATAATGTGTAAGAGGTTTTCCTTGGCAGCGAATCTTAAATGATAGAGCCTTGTGGAATGATTTCTGACCCTTTATAATAATTAGCCAGGCTGGGGCAGTGGCTCATGCCTGTAATCCCAGCACTTTGGGAGGCCAAGGTGGATGGATCACGAGGTTAGGAGTTCAAGACCAGCCTGACCAATATGGTGAAACCTCATCTCTATTAAAAATACAAAAAATTGCCAGGCGTGGTGGCATGCACCTGTAGTCCCAGCTACTCGGGAGGCTGAGGCAGAAGAATCACTTGAACCTGGGAGGTGGAGTTTGCCGTGAGCCGAGATTGCACCACTGCACTCCAGCCTGGGCAACAGAGCGAGATTCTGTCTCAAATAATAATAATAATAATAATAATAATAATAAGCCAGGCCAGGATACATAGATAAAACACCTGGTGACCAATAGCCAGGAGGCAAAGGGTGGTAAGACAAGTATAAAAGTGCTTAACTCAGTGTCCTGCATAGATGGTAGCTATTAGCATAATGACCATTACTAATATACACATCACTATTTACCAACAGAAATGTCCTGCATTGCTCTCTCATCTTTTAAAATATTTATTTATTTATTCATTCATTCAATTCGTTGTTTCAGTGAATAGGTTTATTGAACACCCACTATACTATTCATGGTTATGGGAGGTGGGGACCCAACAGTGTGCAAAAACTAAGTTCCAGCCACCATGGAGCTTACATTCTGGATGGGAGAGGAGAATAAACAATTAAAATTAAATAAATGAATGCATTGTCTGGCAAATGGTGATAAGAACTGAGAAGAGAGACACAAAGCAAGACAAAGAGATGGAGAATGATGGATGAGATGGTCTGGGAGGGACTCTTTGAGGAGGCACTGCCCGCCAAGTTCTGAATAGAGGGAGTGAACTACACAGACGACTGGAAAGATGGAACAGCAGGTGCAAAGGCCCCACAGCAGAAGGCGCTTGCAGGATTTGAGACGGAGTGCCCTCCACTGTGTGTCCAGAGCTTCTGTTATTCTATAACTACTAATGCTTAATAAGAGTGGCCCCTCCTTCAGGTGGAGAAGATGAGTAGCTCTGATAGAGTAGCATCCACTTTCTATTTTCTTCCTTTGTTCCGTAAGGCTCTTATTCCCACCTCCCAACTACAGTTTCAGCACAGGTTAGGTGGGCAGCTATTTATGTACTAGGTAAAGGTTCCCAGAATAAATGTCTTGAGATTTTAAGCAAGGCATAGTATTATCGTGTGTCTTTTCTGACAAGTTTCAAGATTGACAAAAATCTGCATTTGTCTAGCAACACAGTGACTGGAGGGGCAGGCGTTCTGTTAAACGTGGACCAGAAATAAGGAGTGGGAGTTGATGTGCTGAAGTAGCAATTGAAGGAAATACAGCTTTGGATGAAGTGGAACCACTCAAATGGCATTTGAAATGTCTGCTCTGCATTCGATAGATGATGTTCTCTGCCACCGGCATCCTTTCCGATATTTATGCAGACGTTTGCCGTGTGTCAGTTCTCAGCTGGGGACCAGGAAGTATTCTCCAGGGTGTCAGCGTCTTGATAAACATGTCACCAATTTGTGCGATTCACTACATGTGAATAAATGCTATGAATTTGGCTGATCAATTCATATGCCAGGACCTACAAATGTGGGGGAAAATGCCACTTCTTATTTGTGGGTGGAAATGAAAAAACCAGCGTGATAGTGCACAATGCATAATCTGAGTGCGTGAAAAGTTTTAGAGACTCGGTTACTGTTGATGATGATAAAATGAGTAATTGAAGCCACATCAGAATTAGTCTAATTTACTGCAGTGGGAGGAAGAAAAAAATATTTATTTTTATACTCATGAGAATCATAGTGATTGAAATTAAGCAACTTCCTCATCTTTTTCAAAGAGAACCTAGAGAGGCTGTTATCTTTGTTGCAGGGGCCTGGCGGCTGGCAGACATGCAATATAAATTTACTTGTCCCTCCTGATTTGGGAGCTGCTCAGGCCCTGGTTGTAACGAGTATCTGCCTCTCTGCTTGGCTCCTGTCTCTCCAGCCTTGCCAGGCAACACCAAAACCTCTGGAGGGCATTAAGACTGGATAACCAAACTGCACAAATGTGAGGGGAGAGAACAAGGTTTAATTACAGCTTCCCTTCATTGCCTGTCTTCTCCCACCCCAAAATTAATCTGTAAACAAACATAGCATATTGGGGTTTGAAGAGGATTCAAGCAGGAGGTTGTTTGTTTGCAGCCAGGTTAGATGATGGGGCTGCAGTTTGCTCTGAGATGTTCCCTCAAGTCTTGCTGCCCCATGTCTCTATGGCAAATGCTGCAAAATTGTGAGCATTCAATTCTGTACAGTTGCCCCTGACTTGGCTGCCAAAACATATTTTTCCATGCACTTCTGACAGAGGCTTCTGTTTAAATAGAGAGAAGAAGAGAGATCATCTCTTTTAAAAGTGATTCCAGTCTGATTCTTGAAGTGCAAGTGGTAAAGTCACCAAGCCTAATTGGAATGAATTGATTTATCCTCTTTGGCAGCTCTGATCAGTACCCTCCCAAGAGACTGGACTATAAATGGGAGGTAATCACAATGATATACATATTTCTTCAGATGCTGCATGGCTAATCCAGTCCATTTTCCATAGATACTATCACTTAAGACAGCTGCTATTCTATCACTGGTCTTGGATTTTTTTATTTAATCCTGTACTTCCAGAAGAGAAATCTGTTGGGGTTTTGAATGCAGAAGAATTGCCAGAAAAGATAGGGTAAGCAAACTCTTTCCTTTAACATTTTTCTACAGAATTCTTTTTTTTCCACTATCCCCAGGCAAAAACTGAATGACCATTTATCCTGTGAGATGTCCTGAAGCTACCTATAGCATACACGTAATAATCATCTGCGTGCCCGTGCTGATGTTCTGTGTTCATCCATCAGACCCATGGAGCCTTGGGTTGTCCTTCTGCTTGTTCTGCTTGACCCTGAGAGGACTGAGGAATGTGGGGTTGGGGGCTCAGCCTGTTAATTGCCACAGTGTGTGACTTATGAGTTCCACTTTTGTCTTGGTCAGCTGGGGCTGCTATAACAAAATGCCATAGACTGAGTGGCTCATAAACAACAGAAATTTCTTTCTTACAGTTCTGGAGGCTGGGAAGTCCGGGATCAAGGTGCTGACAGGTTAAGTTCCTGGTGAGGCTTGTAGACAGCCTTCTTCTCACTGAGTCCCCATATGGGAGAGGCAGGAGAGACTCTCTTCTATCTCCACTTATAAAGGCACTGATTCCATCATGAAGATGCCATCCTCTTATCCTAATTACCTCACAAACACCCATCTCCTAGCGCCATCACATTGGGGATTAGTGATTCAACTGTGAATTTGGGGAGGACACATACATTCAGTCCATAGCAACTTTTATTTTTATCTTTTGCTATTCTTTTTATTTTGAAATAATTTTATTTCTCCAGCTTTATCAAGGTATAACTGGCAAATAAAATTGTATACACACACACACACACACACACACACACACATATATATATATATATATTTTTTTTTTGAGAAAGAGTCTCATTATATCACCAGGCTGGAGTGCAGTGGTGTGATCCCGGCTCACTGCAACTTCCATTTTCAGGTTTCAAGCAATTCTCCTGCCTCAGCCTCCCGAGTAGATGGGACTACAGGCACACACCACCACACCCGGCTAATTTTTTGTACTTTTAGTGGAGACGGGTTTCACCATGTTGGCCAGGATGGTCTCGATCTCTTGACCTTTTCATCCACCCGCCTCGGCCTTCCAAAGTGCTGGGATTACGGGCATGAGCCACCGCATCTGGCCAAAATTGTATATGTTTAAGGTGTACAATATGACTTTTTAACTTACATAAACATTGTGAAATAATTACCACAGTCAGGATAATTAACATATTCATTGCCTCACATAGTTAGCATTTTTGTTTTGTGTTAATATTTAAGAGCTACTCTCTTATCAAATTTCAATTATACAATGCAATATTAACTATAGTCATCATGCTGTACATTAAATCTCCAGAACGTATTCATCCTGCATAACTGAAACTTTGTGCTCTCAGAACAACATCGCAGCATCTCCTCCACCTCCCAGCCCCGGGCAACCACCATTCTACTCTCTGCTTAAAGGAGCTTGACTTTTTTAGATTCCACATGTGTCATATCATTTGGATTTGTCTTTCTGAGCTTGGCTTATTTCACCTAACATAATGCCCAGTAGGTTCACCCATATTTGAGCAAACAAGGAATTTCCTTTTTGTTGTAAGGCTGAATAGTATTCCATTGTGTATATATGCCACCTTTTCTTTATCTATTCATCTGTAGGTAGATGGACACTTACATTGATTCAGAATCTTGGCTACTGTGAATACTGCTGCAATGAACATTGGAATGCAGATGTCTCTTCAACATACTGATTTCATTTCCTCTGGATACATACTCCGAAGTGGGATGTGGGAATCATAAAGCAGTTCTCATTTTAATTCTTTGAAGAATCATCATACTCCCTTCCATAATGTCTGTACTAATTATATTGCCACCAAAGGTGTACAAGAGTTTCTTTTTCTCCACATTCTTACCAACAGTGGTTTTCTTTTGTCTTTTTATGAATAATCATCCTAACAGGTGTGAGGTATTATCTCACTGTGATTTTAATTTGCATTTCCCTGATGATTAGGCATTTTTCTTGTATACCTGCTGGCCATTTTTATCCCATCTCTTGATCATTTTTTGATCAGGTTATTTATTTTCTTACTATGAAGTTGTTTGAGTACCTTATACGTTCTAGATATTAATGCCTTATCAGATGTATGGCTTGCAAATAATTTTTCTCATTTCTTAGGTTTCGTCTTCACTCTTGATTGCTTTCTTTACTGGGCAGAAGATTTTTAGTTTTGATGCAATCCCATTTGTCTGTATTTACTATTGTTGCCTCTAATTTGGGAGTCATGTCCAAAAATACAAAATCATTGTCCAGACTTAATGTCAAGAAGCTTTTACTCAATGCTTTCTTCTGGTAGTTTTAGAACAGTTTCAGACCTTATGGTAAGTTTTTAATTAATTCAGAATTGATGTTTTTATATGGTATGAGATAATGGTCCAATTTTATTATTAAGCATGTTTCCCTAACACCACTTATTGAAGAGACTGTTCTTTCTCTGTTGTGTGTTCTTGGTACTTCGTTGAAGATCAATCAACTGTAAATGCTTGGATTTATTTCTGGGCTTTCTGTTCTGTTCCACTGACCTGTATGTTTGTTTTTATGCCAGTACCTTGCTCTTTTGCTTAGTAGAGCTTTTGGATATATTTTGACATCAGGTGATGCCTCTGGCTTTGTTCTTTTTGCTCAAGATTGCTTTGGCTATTTGAGGTCTTTTGTGGTTTCATATGAATTTTGGAATTGGCTTTTTTTTTTTTTTTTTCTGAGACAGGGTCTCACTGTGTCACCCAGGTTGGAGTGCAGTGTTGCCGTCATAGCTCACTGCAGCCTCAACCTCTTGGGCCCAAACAATCCTCTTACCTCAGTCTTCAAGTAGCTAGGACTAGAAGCACACACTACTATGCCAGGCTAATTTAAAAACTTATTTTTGTAGAGACAAAATCTCGAACTCTGTTGCCCAGGCTGGTCTCAAACTCCTGAGCTCAAGCGATCCTTCTGCCTCAGCCTTCCAAAGTGTTGGGATTACAGGCATGAGCCACCACCTGGCCTGTTTTTCTATTTCTGTGAAAAATACCATTGGAATTTTGATAGGGATTACATTGAATCTGTAGATTGCTTTGGATAGTGTGGACAATAACAGTATTCGTGCTTCCAATGCATGAACACAGGATCTCTCTCCACTTATTTGTGTATTTTTCATTTTTTTCAGCAATGGTTCATACTTTTTAGGTGTACAGATTTTTTCTCTCTTAGGTTAAATTTATTCCAAGTATTTTGGTTTGATGCTATTGTAAATATCATAGGATTGTTTTCTTGATTTCTTTTTCAGAAGTTTGTTGTTAGTGTACAGAAACACTGCTGATGTTTTGTATGCAGATTTTGTATTCTGAAACTTTACTGAATTTATTTATTAGTTCTAATAGGGTTTGTTGGTGTAGTGTTCAGAGTTTTCTGTATCTAAAATCATGGCATCTGCAAACAGAGACAATTTGACTTCTTTTTCAATTTGTATGCCTTTTCTTACAGAGTTGCTCTGGCTAGAACTCCGAGTACTATATTGAATAGAAGTAGTGAGAGTGGGCATCCTTGCCTTGTACCAGCTCTTAGAATATAAGCTTTCCATTTTTTCTCATTGATTGTAGGTAAGCTGTGGGTTTCTCATAAGTAGTCTTTGTTATGTTGAGGAAATTTTGCTCTATACCTAATTTTCTGGGAGTTTTTATTGTGAAAGGATGTCAAACTTTATCAAATGCTTTTTGGCATCTATTGAGATGATCATGTGGTTTTTATTATTCATTCTATTAATGTGGCTTGTTGTGTTAATTGATTTGCGTATGTTTAACCAACTTTGTATATCAGGGATAAATCCCACTTGGTCATGTTACATAATCTTTTTGCTGTGTTGTTGAATTCAGCTTGGTAGTATTTTATTGATAATTTTTGCATCTATGTTCAGCAGAGATGTTGGCCTGTAGTATTTTTTCTAGTAATGTCTTTGCCCTTGGAAGAATTTAAGAAGGATTGGTATTCATTCTTTAAATGTTTGTTAAGATTAACCCATGAAGCTACCTGAATCTTGGCTTTTCTTATTGGTAATTTTTTGATTACTGATTCAGTCTCCTAACTCATTATTGACCTGTTGAGATGTTCTATTTTTTCATAATTTAGTGTTGGTAGATTGTATGTTTCTAGGAATTTATCCATTTTTTTCTGGATTATCCAATTTGTTGTTATATAATTCACTGTAGTCTCTTATGAACCTTAGTATTTCTGTAGAATCTATTGTAATGTTTCCTCTTTCATTTATAATTTTTTTTATTTGAATCTTCCCTCTTTTTTCTTACTTTAGTTATGGTTTGTCAATTTTGTTTATCTTTTTGAAAAACCAGCCTTTAGTTTTATTTATCTTTTTATTGCTTTGTTCTCTATTTCATTTATTTCTGCTCTTATTTTACTCTTCCTTTCTTCTGCTGACTTTGGGCTTCATGCTTTTTTTCTAATTTCTTGGTGTCTAAAGTTAGTCTATTTGAGATCTTTCTTTCTGCTTATGTAGGCATTTATCACTATAAACATCCCTCTTAAAACTGCTTTTACTGCATCACATAATTTTTGGTATGTTGTGTTTCCATTTTCATTTGTCTCAAGATATTTTTAAATTTTCTTTTTGGTTTCTTCTTTGACCAATTGGTTGTTGAGAAGTGTGCTGTTTAATTCCACATATTTGTGAATTTTCCAATTTTTTTCCTGTTTTGAGTTTCTGGTTTCATACCATTGTGGTTGGAAAAGACACTTGATATGATTTCAGTTTTCTTGAATTTGTTAAGACTTGTTTTGTGGCCTAACATGATCTATCCTGGGGAACATTTCTTGTCTACTTTAAAGAATATGTATTCTGATGCTATTGGATGGAATGTTCTGTATATGTGTGTCAGGGCCATTTGGTTTATAGTATTATTCAAGTCTGCTGTTTCGTTATTGATTTTCAGTCTGGATAATCTAACCTTTGTTGAAAGTTGAGTATTGAAGTTCTCTACTATTGTTTTTGATTTTAAAAAATTTTTGTTTTTTGTGAGTTCATAGTGAAATATATATTTATGGAGTATGTGAGATGTTTTGATATAGGCATGCAATGCATAATCTTATCATGGGGAATGGGGTGTCCATCCCCTTAAGCATTTATCCTTGGTATAACTCTTAATCCAATTACACTTAGTTATTTTAAAATGTACAATTAAGTTATTATTGACTGTAGTCACCCTATTGTACTATAAAATAGTAGGTCTTCTTCATTTTTTTCTAACAATCCTTACATTGTATTGGTCTCTATTTCTCTCTCTGTTAATATTTGCTTCGTATATTTAGGTGTTCTGGTGTTGGATGCAAATGTACTTAAAATTGCTGTATCTTCTTAATGAATTTATCCCCTTTATCATTATATAATGACCTTCTTTGTCTCTTCTGACAGTTTTTAACTTAAATTCTATTTTGTCTGTTATAAATACAGCTATTCTCCCTTGCTTGTTTTTAGTTCCTATTTGCATAGAATTTCTTTTTCTATCCTTTCACTTTCAGCCTATGTGTGTTCTTAAAACTAAAGTAAATCTTTCCTAGTTAGCATATGATCAGATCTTTTTTTTAATCCATTCAGCCACTCTGTGTCTTTTAATTGAATAATTTAAGCCATTTATATCAAAAGTACTATCATTTCAAAATTGTTTTGTGACTCTTTTTTAGTTCCTTTGTTCAGTTCTTCTAATTTTGCTGTTGTCCTTTGTGACTTGATTATTTTTGCAGTGATATGCTTTCTTTTCCCTTTATCTTTTCTGATTTTTCTTTATTGTTACCACAAAGCTTACATAAAACATCTTATGGTTATTACAGTCTATTTTAATCTGATAATAGCTTACCATTCATTACATATAAAAACTACATTTTAACATCTCTTCCCCCCAAACTCTGTGTTATTAATGTCATAATTTATATCTTTTATATATTCTTATTAAATCATTGTACATATAGTTGTTTTTAATACTTTTGTCTTTTAACTGTTGTACTGGAGCTAAAAGTGATTTATACACCACTAGTACAGTATTAGAATACTCTCAATTTATACACCACTAGGACAGTATTAGAATACTCTCAATTTGACTATATTCTTACTTTTAAATTGAGTTTTATACTTTCATATGCTTTCATGTTGTTAGTGTCCTTATGTTTCAACTTGAAGAAATCCCTTTAGCATTTCTTATAATGCAAATCTAGTGGTGATGAACTCCCATACTTATTGTCTGTCAGGGAAAGTCCTTATCTCTCTTTAATTTCTGAAGGACAGTCTTGCTGGGTATAATATTCTTGGTTGGTGAGTTTTTTTTTCTTGCAATGCTTTGATTATATCACTGCACTCTATCCTGGACTCCAAAGTTTCTGCTGAGAAATTTTGTGATAGTCTAACAGACAACTGCCTTGTAAGTGGCAATTTGCTTTACTCTTACTGATTTCAAAATTATTACTTTTTGTCTTGACTTTTGAGAATGTTATTATAATTATGTCTTGATGAAGATCTCTTTATTTTTAATATATTTAGGGCTCTTTTGAATTTCTAGATCTGAATATTAATTTCCCTTTCCAGATTTGGGAGATTTTCTGTCATTATTTGTTTAGTATGCATTTAGCCCCTTTCTTCTTCTCTCTTCCTTCTGGAACTTTCATATTGGTATGCTTGATTGTGTTCCATAATTACCATAGCTTTTCTTCACTCTTTAATTTTTGTTGTTGTTGTTCTGACCACGTAATCTCAAATGATCTGTCTGTAAGCTCACTGATTCTTTCTTCTGTTTGAGTTTATTGAGAAAAAACTTTCAGTTCAGTCATTGAGTTCTTTAGCTCCAGATTTTTTGTTGGTTTCTTTTTATGATTTCTAGCTCTTTGTTGAACTTATCATTTTGTGTATTTATTAGTTTCCTCATTTTTATTTAGTTTTCTGTTATCTCTTGCCACTCACTGAGCTTCTTTAAGATGATTATTTTGAATTATTTGCCAAGCAGTTTATAAATTTCAGTATTTTAGGGTCAGTTAATGTTTTTCATTTTGTTTCCTTGTTAGTGTCATGTTTCACTGATTATTTGCAATCCTTGTGGACATGTGTTGGTATCTGCCCATTTGAAGACATAGACATCTATTCCAGTCATTGCATACTGGCTTTGGTAGGAAAAGCCCTTCACCAGTCAGCTGATCCAGAGATTCTCAATGGACCATCTGGTGTGGTCCATGGGTGGGCTTGCCACCTAAGTCCTTGGTAGGCTTGCCTGGTGCCTCATTCATCAGTTGAGCAGTCCTGGTCTCTGTGTCCACGGGGGCTGGCTTAGAGGCTAGGTCCATGTGGATGGCCAGTAGTATAGGACTATGAGGAATGTCCTGGCCCTCGGGCAGGCCTGAAAGCTGGGTCCACAAAGGTCTACCCAATGTGAGGATCTACAGGGACAGAATTAAATGCTGAGTTTGCTTGACCATGGAGCTGTGGGGAATGACCTGTTGTTTGGAGTCACAGGGACTGTCTGGACCTGGAGCCCATATTTGCTGAATTTCCTATGTCAGCTGTAATTGCTGAATTTCCAGCATGGGAATTTCCAGCATAGGGCTGGCAAGGAGGCTACATCTGCAGGTATTGGCCTGGTGCCTGAGGCCAGAGGGACTGGCAGTAAGCCTGGGGAGGCCTGTAGACTGGGTCTGCAGGTGCAGACTTGTACCTTGGGGCTGCAGGGACCAGTCTTGCACGGGGTGGTCCTGAATTCTGAGGCTGCAGGGGCTTTCCTGGCAGTGTGGCAGGTGTGAGGGCTGAGTCTTTGGGAGCCAGACTATAGCCTTGGGCTTTAGAGGCTGTCCTGGCACCAGGGTGGGCTTGAAGCCCAGGGTTGCAAGGCCACCCTGGTGCTAGGCGAGGTCTGAGATCAGTGGCTGTGGGTCCATTCTGGAGCCAGAACATCTCGTCGTCACTGCTCACCTGGCATTTAACCCAAGCTGTCTTGTTCTGGCATTTAACTAATTCAAGGAAGCCTTTTTACCCCTAACTCCACTAACACCCTTGGCTCCTTAGAGTAAGCCCCAAGAGAATTCTCTTCTGTCTATACTTCCCAAGGTCCCTAGCCAAGCTCTGGGCCATAGTGAACCACCAGTAGCTTCTTGATGACTGATTGAGAGGCTGAGTAACTGTGGATAAGTGAATGTGTCTCATAGTCCCTGAGTGTGAGCCTAGATGTGTGTCACTGAGGAATGTAGAGGAGTGTCTGGTCTTGAGGGCAGGCTTTTCAGATCTCCAAGGTGAAGCATCCTATAGCCCAGTTTTTCTTGAGTACACAAATACAAAATCTAAACCAGTGGATCTCAAACTGGTATTACACATCCAGTAGGCCACATCACTTCGGAACTTGGGAACTTATTAAGAATGCAAATTCTCAGGGCCTACCTAGACATCCTGAATTGGAACTTCTGGGTTGAGACCATGTAGTGTGTGCTATAACCAGCCTCCACGAAATTTGGAGGCATTCTCAAGTGCAAGAACCACTGGCCCAGAACACTGCATTTTTAGCTGTGCTGCCAGAGGAAGCGCAGTCTTTGGGGGTCTTCAGTCTTTGGGAGGGTCTTGGCTGACCCCAAGAGAGTTTACACAGCCTTGATATCTGGAAAAATCTCACAGAAAATGCAGAGGTTTTTCCTTAGCTAAAAAGATTCACTCCTCTGGCCTCTTGAGGCCTATGCCTGTAAAGAGACATTCTGGGGACTTGGCTTCTGTCCCTGCTACATTGACCTTGTATCAGCTGGCAGGTAGCAAGCAGTATCTTGTGCCTGGATAAGGGAATGAATGTTCTGGGTATTGGTGACCCTTCATTTAGTACCAATTTTCCTTTCAGAAATCTAACTTCTTGAGGCCAGTAATAGAGTCTTGCTGTTTGCCTCTATGTTTCAGGGGCACACAGTAGGTATACAATTAAAGTTTATTGATTTAAAAAAGAAAGGTCCTTGGAGCATAGATGTTTAGAGGTCAGGTAAGGAAGTAAGATTTATATCTTAACAGTTTCCTGAGCCTAAGTTGTGATTGTAAGGGGTTAACAAACAACAGTTACATCCAAAGGTCCCTTGTATTGGGCCCTCTTATTATCTGTGGGTACAGGTAGGCAGAAGGGTGGTTACGGAGGGACATAATTCATTCTAATGCCTCAGTCTGCTTCACATGCCCTAAAGCACACGGATTCCAAATACTCTATTAGTATTTCTTGAGAGTGGAGGATATAGGACCCTCTCTCAGTGTTTAAAGTTTTAGAGAAGACTTATGGAGTGATGAGAACTGTTCCAGCGTAGCTCCCAGGGCTGGGCCTGGATATTTGCAGCTTGACTGTGAGTTTTCCTGTGGCTTCTTCAGCTGTTTGTGGGAGGGTGCTGACCAAGCAAGATTTCTCTCAATAAGAACTAGAACCAAATACAAAAATGAGGATGTGCCCTGGCTCCCATGGTAATGATATTATAAGATTATTTTATGTACCATTGAGATTGATCATCAAACAACAAACAAAACAGAAAACAACAAGTGTAGGTAAGTCTGTGGAGAAATTGGAACCTTCGTGTACTCTTGGTGGGAATGTAAAATGGTGCAGCCACAGTGGAAAACTATGGTGATTCCTCAAAAAATTAAAAATAGAATTGCTATATGATCCAGCAATTCCACTTCTAGGTATATGCCCAAATAATCGAAAGCAGTGACTCAAACAGATATCTGTACCCACATGTTCACAGCAGTATTATGTTCAGCAGTCAAAATGTGGAAGCAACCTAAATGTCTAGTGTTGGATGACAGGATAAGCAAAATGTGGCATATGCATACAACATTATTTAACCTTGAAAAGAAAGACAATCTTGATGCATGTTACAATATGGATGAAATCAGTCAGTTATAAAAAGACAAGTACTATATGGTTTCACTTATGTGAGGTATCAGGTGCCGGCCGACTCACAGAAACAGGAAATCAGATGGTGGTTTCCAGGTACTGGGGGGAGAGATAGGGAGAGCTCTTGGGTAATGGTCATAGAGTTTTACAAGATGAAAAAGTTCTGGAGATAGGTTGCACAAAAATGTGTGTATACTTAACACTACAGACTGTACACTTAGAAATGGTTAAAATGGTAAATTTTATGTCATATACCTTTTACCACAATTTTAAAATCACTTATGATACACATGATGTCAACATCAGAACTGACCAATGTTAACATTTTGGTGTATAACTCTATCCAGTTTGTAGATTTTTCTTTCCTATGTGTGTTTGCAAACGTGTCTGTGCATACACGCATAGCAACATAAAATTTGCTCTGTTGGCCTAACAGTGCTGTAGGCAAGTAGAGAACCACAAATTAGACAAGACGATTCCTGCTCACATGAGCAAAGAGATACTCAAATAATTACAATAAAACCTAGTTGTGCCCTAGTAACTAAATGCTGAAAACATTGGAACACTGTGGGAGCCAGAGTGGGATGACCTGCAAAGAAGGAGGCATCCAAGTTGGGTTTTAAAGTACGAGTAGGAATTTTGTAGGCAGAAAAAGAGGATCATAGCACTCCAGAAGGGGAATTGCATGTGAAAAGGCATGGGGTTGTAAAAGGTTGTGTGTGTTTGGGGAATAATGAAGAGTTCATGCCTGTGTCTGGAGAACTGGAGTGGGGTAGGTAGTGGCAGGTCACGAACCTGGAGGAGATGGTTTGGGGCTACTTGGGGCTTTGGTCCTGTACCTCTGAGCCAACAGGACCCTCCCCAATCCCTGAGGTGGTTTGTTTGATTGATTTTAATAATGAGAATATTTTGGGTGCAGCATGACACAAAAATGATCACCAGGAATTACTTGTCATTGTAGAAGTTGTATGATAACCCTTGAAAAGATGACCATTTATGGCTCTGCAAAAGGAAATTACCCATATTCTGGTTCCCAGAGGTTTAAACTTTGAATAGGTATATGAGTTGGCTCGCAAAGGGTGATGTGCTCTTGCTGTTGCCTTTCAAATTGGTGCATTTTAACATAGACCAAGCAATCGGTATGCAAGGCTTTTTAATCTTCACTGTTTAGCAACAAAGCAAGACATAATAAACTTTTAAATTTTCTAATATCTACATTAAATAAAGTAAAAATAAACAGGTGAACTTGACTTGAATACTATATTTTATTTTACCCATTTTAATATTGAGATAATATCAACATGAAGTCAATGTACAAATTATTAATGAGTTATTTGAATTATATTTTTATACTAAGTCTTCAAAATCTGGTGCATATCTTACACTTACAGCGTATCTCAGTTCAGGCTATTCACATTTTGAATGCTCAACAGCCATGTTGTCAGTGGCTATCCTACTGAATAGCGCAGATCTAGAACATGCAGTGCTTTAAATGCAATAAATAATAGCCAGGCATTGTTCAAAGCCTTTGGTTGGAATGAAACATGATCAGTATCAGCACTGTTTGAAGACTTTGCTCACAGAGCAGATCAAATTACTTCTCTGGCATTTAGGAAGGTTTAAGCTGATGGAGTATAATTTTCACTGACACTTTCATTTGCCAGGATCATATAGTGTCTAAAAAATATGTAGTCATGTCAAATCATGGTAATTAGTGCCAGAAAAAAAAATGTGTCAAAGCATGCATGCAGACTCTAACACCTCCACTTGCCAACCTCGCGTGTGAATGTTCTTTTGCATTTTCATCTCAGTCGACAGAACTGAATTCTGCTTCAGGATATGTGCACATGGCCTGTGTTAGTATAGGTGGAATTGAATTTAGAACAGAACTTGGCCTGACGGTAAATGAGAAAGTGATCTTTAACATAGCTAAATATTGGAGGTAGCAAACACATGAACATACACTAGACACTTTGGTAAATGTGTTTGTATATGCGTGTGCATTTCAACCCAACTCAGTAGAATTCATTCTTTCAGTCTCAATTTAAGCACATCACACCCACTTTTCAAATTTTCTCTCATTCCATGTCTTGCATATTTTTAAGATACAGATATGAAACTCGTAAATCATACATTATCTTTTTGTCATTAGCAAAATTTCTTCCACAATCTATATTTTTTCTCCTCTCAAGATACGCATGATTTGTTTTACATCATAACCAATTTGGTTCTTGCCAAAGGTATGAAATAATTTTTTGAGATGGTGTTATCTTTAAGCCTAGCCCTCCAATCAAGATAAAAACTAGCTGGAAATCACAACAGTTGGAAAGAAAATAAGATTTGAGCCCAAGAGTTGAGCAGTGTTTTCGAACTTTGAAGGGAAACAAAATCCTAAAAACAATTTATTACAGATAACAGACATTTGTTGTCTTCAAAAGCTGAACTGATTTTTCCATATCTCTTATTTCATTTTGCCTTAAAAATGTTAGCCTTTTCAAAACGTGGTTATAAAGGAAAAGGTTGTGCTTTTTTGTTTATTTATTTTTTTGAGTGGTAATTAAACAGATAAAGAGAACAAGGTAAAGATTCTAAAGTTTGAGGCTGTTAAAGTAGCCAGAGTCTGCATCTATTAAATAAGTGGGAAGCTTCCAGGAAATAACATAATTTGGAACTATTGTTATGATGCTGAAAGGGCTGTTGGTTTTTGATGCAGTTGTGTGAGAGCCTGAAGGAGGAGGAGCACTAGGGCAACAGGAAGTGAGATTCCAGTAGGAAATGAGAGTCTCACAGAAAATGAGAAACCTGCCACTGGAGCAAGGGAGAGGCTCACTTATGGAGAAAACCAACACCATTTTCTTAAAACACTGCTCTACAGGAATGTAACCTACCTTTTTAGATTATGGGTGTTTTCTACTTCTTTTTTCTGTCTTGGCTTCTTTCTCTTAAATTATTACTTTTTACTTATTTCAGGAATTAGAGCCTTATCTCTTCTACCGGTAATCATTTCCTTTTGGCTTATCGTTTTATTTGTGTGACACCTCATTGATATACCTTTATTACTTAACTTAAAGGCTCTGTAACTTTTTTCTTCTTCTTTGAAAAAGACTGTTGGGATTTTGATTGAGATTGTGTGGAATCTATAGATCAAACTGGGGAGAATTGATATCTTAGTAATAATGAGTTTTCCATCACATGAATATGGTATATCTCTCCATTTTCTTTGGTGTTCAGTTTTTCTCAGCAATATTTTATAATTTTCATTGTACAGATATTATGTATCTTTTGTCAGATTTATAACATATTTGTCCCATTTCTGATGTTAAAAAGTGTGTTGCTTTTAAATTTTTTTGATATTTTGTTTTAATTTCAACTTTTAATTGTTCATTGTTAGCATTTAAAAATATGATAGATTTTTGCATGTTGATTTTGTATCTTGCAACATTGTGAAACTCACATATTTGTTCCAATAGCTTTTAATCTACAACATTACATTTTTCACATAGAGGGTCATAACATCTGCAAATAAAGACAGTTTTATCTTTCCAACATAAGGAAAGACATTTTATTTATTTTTCTTGTCTTATTGCACTGGCTGGAACTTACATAATTTTGAACAGAAATGAGGAGAGTAAATATCCTTGTTTTGCCCCATATCTGGGAAAGTGCGTTTAATCTTTCACTATTAATTATTCTGTTTTAGGCTTCAGAATAATTCTGGCTTCATAAAGTAAGTTATGTGGGAGCTAGACAAGTTTTGTGTGGGATTGGTATTATTTATTTCTTAGTTGGTAGAACTTACCAGTGAAGCCATCTGGGCCCAGAGTTTTAATTGCATTCAGGTTTTTAACTATAAATTCAATTTCTTTAGTAGATGAAAGCTATTCAAATTATCTATTTCTTTGGTAGCTTGTTAAGGAATTTGTTCATCTCATCCAAGTTGTCAAATTTATTGACATAAGGCTATTCAAATATCTACTTAGTATCCTTTACATATATATAGAATCTGTGTTGATGTCACCTCCCTCATTCCTGATCCATCTGAATAGTTATCGTTTTTTTATGACCATCCAAGAATCAGCTTTTGGTTTCATTGATTTTTGTCATTGTTTTCTTTGTTTATTTGTATTTTATTGATCCCACTCTGATCTTTATTATTTTCTATTTTCCACTTACTTTAAGTTTTATTTGCTCTTCTTTTCCTAGTTTCTTAGGGTGGAAGCTGAGATTATTGATTTGAAAGTTTTCTTCTTTTTCAGAATAGATAAGGTCTCTATATTTCCCCTACTTGATGACATCTGGCAATGTTTGATATGATATGTTTTTATTTTCATTCAGTTCAAAAATATTTATAATTTCTCTTAGAATTCTTCTTTGACATATTGATTTTTTAGAAATATATTATTTCCAAATATTTGAGAGATTTTTCAATTATCCCTTTGTGATTGATTTCAGTACAATTCCACTAAGGACAGGGAACAAACTTTGCATGACCTGAATCCTTTTAAGTTATTATAATTGAGGCTAATTTTGTGGCCTAGAATATGGTTGGTTTTGACGACTGTTCTGTGTGCACCTGGAAAGAACATGCTTTCTGCTGTTGTAGGATAGAGTGTTTCATCAATGTCAATTTGATCAAGTTGGTTGGTAGAGTTTAAATCTACTATCAACTTACTGGCTTTCTGTCTACTTGTTATATTAGTGATTGAGAGAAAGGTATTAAAATATCTTTTTGTTCTCTTTTATTTCGGATAGTTTCTATTAGTGTATCTCTGATGTCACTAATCTTTTATTAGATGAAATATCTAATCTGCTGTTAATCCTGTCCACCATATTTTTTTCAGATAGTGTGGTTTTCATCTAGAGATGCTCAATTTAAATCTTTTTTATATCTTCCATGTCTCTACATAACTTTTGGAACATTGGAAAGGTAATTATAACAACTTTTCTAAAGTCTTTGCTCTAATTCTATCATTTGTATCAGTTCTTCGTTAGTTTTGATTGATTGATTGATCTCCTCATTATAGGTTCCGTTTTTCTGCTCCTTTGTACAGTTACTCATTTTTGATTGGGTATACAGATATTGTGGATTTTACCTTGTTAGATGCTAGATATTTCTGTATTCTTATAAATATTATTGAGTTTTGTTCTGAGATTCAGTTAAATGACTTGGACACAGTTTGATTCTTTTGGATCTTACTTTTTTGACTTGTTGGGCAAGATCACAGCAGTTCTCACTAGGGCTAATTATTACCCACTTCTGAGGCAAGACCCTTCCATGTACTCTACCCACTGCCCCAAGAATCTTTCCATTTTCCAGTCTTGCTGTTGAGAACAGGCACTATTCCTAGCCCTGTGTGAGTGCCAGGTGCTGTGACCTCTAAACTCTTTGAGTGATTCCTTCTTTGGTAAGCTCCTCACCCATATATACTATCAGTGCTCAGCTGAATGCTCCTGTGGGGGACCCTCTGCAACCGTTTAGAATTCTGTGTCTGAGCAGCTCTCTTCTCCCTAGTGCCCTGCCTTGAGGACTCTAGCTGTCTTGGTCTCCTTAGACTCTCAACTCCATCTCCTCAGTTCGGCCTCCTTCTGTGTTTCCCTCCTCATGCTGTAGCATCTTGGAATCTCTCTCAAGGCAGTAAGCTGAGGCATTTCTAGGGCTCATGACATTCATTTCCCATCTTTTGGGGATCACTGCCCTTTGATGCCTGATATCTATTGCCTTGAAAAGTGTTTTATATATTTTGCTTATGTTTTGGGTTGTTTAATGTAGGAGGGTAAATCCATTCCATTACTCCATCTTGATCAGAAGCTTGATTAGGGGCAAATGTTTAAATCCCAGTTCCTCAATTTTCTCCATTTTCACCCATGTTTCATAGGGCTTCCGTGGAGCGTGTGAGCTGCTCAACATAAAGCACTTAGAGCATGCCTGGCATGTGGTAAGCTCCCCTCCATTTCAGGAGGGAAAATGACTGAGGTCCAAAAGAGACAATGGTCTCAATTGGTCTTCCTGAGATTGTCACAGGAATCATGAAACAGCTCCTAGAATGTTAGGCAAACCTCTGAGGTCAGACAGTGTCTGAAGCACAAGTCCACAGAAGTGGGATGGTGCTGCCAGCAATGACACCAGCCTCTCTCATCTCTCAAGGGTATTCTTGGAGAGTAAGAATGGCTCATGAAGCAAACTGCCCTGAGTGGCAGAGGAACTGATGAAAGACTTGTAGATGGAAACGCTTGTTGCATCTGACAGTCTACTGTCAGTCTTAGGGATGATACGAGGCATCCACTCAGATATGTATTGGAAAGTAGTTCAGAGCCTCAAATAATCCACAAACGTTTCCAGAACTTTGAGGATCATCTACTTTGGACCCATCATTGGGCTGATAAGAATACTGAACAATGGAAAGATTAAGTGACTTGTCTCAAAGGATTTCCCAGTAGAGATTGATTAGGAACCTGTTTGGCGGGTGGAGCAGCTACTGTCAGGACCCTGATTGGAGCTTCTTACCCTTACCACATCAAGTTCTAACTTCACTTCTTTGTCCAAGGGCTTTCTTTGACTCACAAAGCAGTTTTGCCTGTCCAGTGGAAGTGTGACAGTGTAGGGAAATAATGCCCTTGTCCAAGAATCACTCTCAAAACCACAACTGTGGGAAGGGGTGTATAAATACCCCAGCTTTCTGCCTCAGGGGCACATGCTTTACGCTGCTTCCTGAAATTCACCCGTGGGATTAAACTCCAGTTGTCCACAGTGGTAGCTGATTTTATAACACACCTTTTATTGACCATCTTCACTTCACTGTCTCATTTCTCTACTTCCTACCGATGTTTCTTGGGCTCACATCCTAAAATCATTGCTTGCCCTTGAATCCTTGTTGTCTGCTTCTGGGAAGAACCCAACATAAGGCAGGGGCTACATGGGGACAATTTACAAGTTTCAGGAAAGGAAGAAACAACTAAGGCAGAAATCCCTTTTTAATGTAATGTTATGAAAGAGGAAAGAAAGACTTACTGCTCTGAAGCTCTAATCTAAAGATTAGGCAGAAGCCTTGGAGGAAATGATCACAAAATAATCAAATCCATGATGATCTCAGTAGGAATAAGCCAGAAAATGAAGAGAGTTCAGTTTACGAAAGCAGATTTGGTTAGATTTTCTCTCCAGCCTTTTCCCCCAACCATTGCAGGAATGTGAGTGAAGGATGAATGCAGCTATTGGAGCTATTATTTAGCAGCCTAAAGTTTGCTTCAGAAACAAACTAATCATGGTCTCAGAAGGACAGAAATGAGGAGAAACCAACCAAGGCCTCACTGCAGACTCCATGTAGTTAGGGCACATTGGAAATGAGGCCATGTCCTCAAAGACAAGTAGAATGAAACAGCCTAGCAATATTAAGCGGGCCAACATTAAAAGAAGTTGTTGCCAGCAAAGGGCAGAAAAATAATGAAAACAAACAGAACATTTAAAATCTATTGGACAGAAGGAAAGGACCAAAGAAGTTGTTTTTTTGACAGATAAGAGCTTTAAAAATCTTTCTCACTTCTGTCCTTTCAGAAAAGATCAGCAGTGAACATTTGGTTGCAGCAAGTTCTGGTTATAACATTAGGAAAGAAGGCAAACTCTAGATGGGGAGTGATGTACTTCAAGATGACCTGGAAATATGGGATGCGTTGAGCTTAGCAGGGCCCACACAGTGCTATCTGGAAGGACTTTCTGCATGGGTGGGCATGGCCTGTCCCTGTGGTGTCCAGGACAGTGGCCACTAGCCACACATGGCTCCTGAGCACTGGAAATGTGACTGCTGTACCCAAAGAACATGTTCACGTTCCCCTAGCAAAAGGAACAGACCTCTAACCACTAAACACAGTGAAGTATTTTATCACAGTCTAACTATAAAAGGGGCTGTCAATAAAGAGGACAAAGTACTGTGGGAGCAAATAACAGGGGCTTCGGACGTATCTGAAGACAGAGGGGATGGCGCTCCTGGGAAAGTAGCATTTCAGTAAGAGTTAGTCCAGCAGAGATGTAGCAGCAGGTGGGTGGAAAAGGGCATGCCAGGTAGAGGGAACAGCATGTGGACTGGCCCTGTAGAAGAAAGGACTTTGACATATTCCAGGAATCATAAGAACGCAGTGTAGAATGGACTTAAGGAATTTGAAATATCATGAGATGGTAGAGCCTTTCAGGGCAATAGAGCCCGGGGGTTTTCCCAACCATTTATAATTAGCAAAGGAATCCTTTAGTCAAACAAAATAAAATGGGTAGCCCTCATGATAAAACAGGTGAAAGCAGCTGTGCTCAGGTCTCTTGTGTGTTCCTGCATGGAAGTGCCTCTGCTAAGCTTTGGGACTTGATGAAGGTCACATATCTTGATAAGAGCAAGGGGGAATCGGCATTGTGGTCATCTAGCCCCACTGCCAAAGGGCATTTCTTCTTTACTGCAAAGCAGTAATTCTGAACCTGCTATCAGGGATTTCTTGCCACCCCTTCAGAATTCAGTTTCACTCTGCAAATAGTTTTGAGCACCTACTATGTATGCCAGGCACTCTCCTGGTAGCTGGGAATATTTCTATTAACAAAACGGACCGTGGCATCTCATGGAGCTAAATTTTTGTGAGCTCATATTTAGAAAATGAAATATGGAGCTGGATAAGCCAACAGCCTTTTTAGTTGCAGAAATCCTTAGGTTCTTCTGACAGCACTGTGGACAAATAAAAATTCCCTTACCCACTTGCCATGGGGTGTAGGTAAAAGTGGAAAAGCAAATGGGCAGTGAGAGCCACAGCACAAACTTTGTAATGAGGGCTTGCAAAAGAATTATCAGGAAACAAGAAGTTCCCTGGAGCCTAAAGAGTCTAGTTTTGCCCCAGTTCTTTCCCTGGCCTTCCATCAGCCTTTCTCTTTCTGTGTTTGTTCAGACACACCTCACTGGTGATTTGGGCATGCATTTTAATTCAGTTCCATGCATTCTTCAATGTGATACAGCATGGTTGCTGATGAGGCCCAGAGGTTGGGCTGGACCCTCCCGTGAGCAAGTCAGGTGCAGTCTGTTCAGAGTGGAGTGCAAGCATGTCCCCTTGCAATTGCATGCTGCATGCAGCTCCTCACAAGAGCTTGGCCATGGCTGAAGGACTGAAGGGCTCTTCCCCAGGAGGCTGGCTCTTTCTCTAATTAAGTGGCAGTTCTTTCACCTGGTGACCAAGCAAGATGGTCTTGCGCCACTGGTTTCTTTCAAGGCTATTAGGGTTGAAATGGTTCTATTTTGAAGAGCCTAGTCAGTTTTTTTTTCCAGTCTCTCTCAGGGTACTTAGGACAGAAAGAGGAGACAGTATGACACACCCTAAAGCCATCCTTTCCCAGTGACCACTAACCAGTGCCCCAGGAGGTCCTGTGTCTACAGAGTGGGTTCTCGCCAAACATGACTTTCTCTGAAAGACAGAAATCACATCTTTTTCACCCCACCCCCCATCCCAATCCCCAGCTTCTCTGTAAGATGCAGTGCATTTTTCTATAGTTCCTAGTGCCCAGGTCTCCAGGGGCCATGGGCCCACTTCTAGCATCCCCTCCGTTCAGTGGCTTGAGTGAGAGGTTAGTTGGCGTGGCTGAAACCAGACTTTGAGATTCCCATGTTGGTGCTTCTTCCCGCAGGCTCTTTGAGAAAACCAGCAACCACTAGCACGTCAGTCTCAAGTCTGTCTTCCCATTTCTTCTGGAAAATAAAAGTTACTGTTAGGAAAAAAGATTAATGTTTGAGAAAACAAAATGTTGGTGTGCCTTCTGTCAGCAGCATACTAGCTGCCTCAAATTTCTTTTGATTTTGAATCAAGGAATAAACAACCAAAACGTCCTCAGTACCCTGGCCACATGTGTGGAAGCCAAACGCAGAATAGCAACTTGGGTTAGATCACAAGGGAGAAGCAGAATTTCAGCCACATCTATCTTCACAATCACTGTTCCTCTACATTTTCACCGAAAACCATCATGACTTAAATAACCTGATTCCCAGTAGTGCATTTGGTTTCAGTGCTGTTTCCTACTGGTTTAAAACAAAATCACAAGCCTTGAAGAATCTGAAGAATTTAAATTTTATTTTTACCAAGGAAAATTATTTAAATGTATAGCTTCCTGGGCTGATGGTCACCCACCAGACAGTATAAAATGAAGATGTTTTATTTTGAAGGGGTATAGAGGGAACTTTGGGTAAAATAATGAAATGCTTTTAACACATGGATTTGGAAATGTATTTGTGTTTATTCAGTGAATGATTTTCTCTCCTGAAGGATTGTGTTAATAAATACTCTGCCAGCAAATGGAATTTCTAACAAGAAATTCTGAAAATGTGATTTTGAATTGCCTCATGGAACTTGCCGGAGTCTTGGGCCTGCCCTTGCTTCTTATTTAATTGCTTTAGAAAGTCTTTAGAATGCAGTCTAAGAGGATTAACTGCCTTCAATAATATTGTAGTAGCCCAACCCAAAGTGCTTAGTATATTAGAGCATCTAGTGCTCTTAAAGATGGTGTGTGTGTATGTGTGTGTGTGTGTGTGTGTGTGAGAGAGAGAGAGAGAGAGAGAGACAGAGAGACAGAGAGACAAAGACACAGAGACACAGAGACAAAGAGACAGAGAGAGAGACACCATATCTGAATGTTGGTACAAAATCATACCCTATTGGAAAGATTCAATTTTCTGAAATTCTACATAAGACTTTTTGTACTTATATATGAAGGCAATTATGAAATTATAGAGAATTAGCAAAGATTATTTAGAATTTGAGGGGCTTGGAGTGCAATTTTACAGCTTTTCTTCCTCTTTTTTTCTTTAATGTCCATGCAGAGACTAACATAATTGACTTTTAGATCTTTATCCAGAGAGTCAGTCCAATTCAATACAAACTGTTTATTGCCAGTCCACTCTGAACAAACAGGATGTGATTTCTACCTTAAAGGAATTTATAGTCTAGCTGGGGCTCAAGACACATGTTGACACATTTATGGCAATACAGAGTGATGAATGCGGTGAGAAGAGTGGGGTGAGCTACAGGAGCCTGGCAGAAAGAGTGAAAGGTAGCACAGAAGGGGAAATCATTGGGTTTGGGGGCCTGGGAGTGCAGTAGGAATCACAGCATGCTCCATGCCCACAATAGCCAGTTCGGTACCCCAACTGGAATGAGATGGTGCCATGACCTTGCAATCCCAAAGCAGGCTGAGGTTATTTGTTTGCTTTTTCTATTGTAAGTTAGAGAAATATTGCACCCCATTTATGAGGTCCTGAGTTTCAAAGACACAAGTACAAGCCCTGGTGAAGTGAAGGGAGGGGTCCAGTAAGAGACGGCAGTTGACAGACATGTGGTGCTCCCAGGTCTCCGTGACTAGCACAGACACACATCACTTACCAGTCATGACTCTTTCCTGTTGATCTCTTGACAACTTGGTGAACCAGGCAGTTTCTACCAATCCATGAGGTTGGGATCCAGAGGATATAGATTGACAATTGCCAGAGGATCTCTTTCTGGAAACTGAGTAAGAAGGTGGGGCTTATTGGATGTATTGATCCAGGGACAATGGAGGCATCCAAGGACTGGAGGGCCTCCTTGTCAGAGAGTCCATGGGCAGAGGGGTTGACTGTTCTGGGAGTGTATTTGCCAGCAGCAGCACTGAGAGGCTGCCCAAGAAGATCAAGGCAAAGAAATAGTTGTGGGGTCTTTTGTGATGATCAATTGAAATGATGGTGGTAGGAGACCTTTGGACAGCTGGAAATGCCCTTCAGATGGAAAGCGTTCGCCATCTTTAGTTTTTATGTGTCCTGGTGCCGTGTCCTCATTCCTGTCTTCCTCCTGGGAGTTGAGAACAGGGCAGGTTGTGCTCTGATGCTGCAGCTCCTGCTGCTTCCGGCGTAAAGGGGCACCTGGCAGAACAGAGCTGCCTTTCATGTTGGACACAGAGGAGGGAAAATAACAACAAAGTTTTCCTGGCTTTAGAAGAGAACTGCAGGAAAGATGTGACAGAAAGCTTTTCATGGAGAATAAATGAATCATGGAAGTGTCTATTTTAGGAATCTTTACTCTTGATTAACCTCAGATATAGAAAGAAAAGAAAGGAAAACAACTAGCCAAGAACAACAATAGTAATGATAGTCATCTTTTAAACATGCCCTTCTTTTCCACGTTATACAGTTACCCTTTCTCCACCATACTGATGGCTGAATCTTTTATATTTTAGCAAGGACATAATGACAGTGGTCAGTTTCTATCATGGCGTCTGCACACTAACCATGAAACCGCCACAAAAAAATTTGGCAGAAGGTGTCACTGAAATAGGAGTAAGTCCTTCTACTTCTTTCTGCATTATTGGTGGTTGGGACACACCAAGGATGAAGGCTGCTAACAGTTCTAAGGAAACTGTGTGGCTTTGTGGGAGTAAACCTGTAAAACTGGTTCTTTCTTTGAACATTCTTTCTGTAACACTTAAAAAAATACCCACTGTTTGCAAAACACTTCTAAGAATAGAAAAGAAGTCCTCCCTTACCTCAATAAAATGTGGGAATAAAATGTTGAGTACAAATGCCTTTGAACTCAGAAACTGGAAAAATTGTAATATTTTACTTCTGTCTGATTGTGAATCACATGCATGTTCACTGGAGAAAAATCGTCAAACACTAAAGTATCAAATAAAAAATAATAGTTGTATCATTCTGTTATATCATTAACATTTAGTGTATTTGTTATTAAAAATTCTATAAACATTTTTTAAAGTCTACCTAATGCTTTGCCATTTGGAAGAGATTAATTTGTGTAATAATTTTCCCTTTTTCTATATGAGGGTTTATTTTTAGTTATGACATTAAAAATACTGGGTTTTTTGAGACAAAGTCTTACTCTGTCACCCAACCTGGAGTGCAGTGGCCCGATCTTGGCTCACTACAACCTCTACCTCCCAGGTTCAAGTGATTCTCCTGCTTCAGCCCCCTGAACAGCTGGGATTACAGGTGCATACCATCCTGCTTGGCTAATTTTTGTATTTTTAATAGAGTCAGGGTTTCACCATATTGGCCAGGCTGGTCTCCATCTCCTGACCTCAGGTGATTCACCCACCTCAGCCTCCCACAGTGCTGGAATTACAGGCATGAGCCACTGCACTTGATCTAAGAATACTGTTCTGATGACCATCTTTGTGCCAAAATTGATGTCTCTATTTTTGTCTATGTCATTAGGAGAGATTTCTAGAAGCAAAATACTGGCCAAAGGTTATGGACAATTTAAAAATCCTCTGGGAATAAAGGAAATTCATATAATGTGGCAAATAATTTATAAAGCATTTCACCAGGGAAATGAGATTTACCTTCATGTTTTCATTCATTCATTTGTTCATTCTGGAAACATTTATTGGGCACCTGCTGTATGCTTTCACTGTTCTGGGCACAAGAGACACAGGCAAACACGAGAAACTGGGTTTGGCTAAAGGGAGAAGACAATCCAGAAACACGTCAGAGCACCAGATATTATCAGGGAGTGTTTCGTGAAGAGCTCAGTGTTCTTGGGTCATGTTATTCAGTGCGATTGGTGGGGAAGGAGACTTAGAGCTTCTTTAGATGGTAGATCCAGGAGGCCTCTCTGAGAAAGTGACTCACAGGCTGGGACTGAATTATCAAGGAGACACCCTATGAAGACCAGGGAGAAGGCGCAGCAGGAGCAGAGGCCCAGCGGGGGACCTCTGTGCAAGGGCGAAGGGAGGTGGAAACAGCGGCAGGGATAGTGGGTTCAGGAAGCAAAACGTGAGTGCAGATGTTGACACTGAAGCATCTAGAGGCAGGATGTTTCCCATCAGGTGAAGATCAGGGTGTGCAGCTTTTGGACAGTATGCATACCCTGAGAAGGAGGAGAACGTTCTGTGCCTGATTAGACAAGTGAACTAGAAAACATTCTGAGCACTTTTGTGGGTGAGCCACTGAATCAGAAATATTGCAGCACAATCATGCTCAAATGTCTCACTGGAGAAGAAGTAGGGGAGATACATTTTTTATATGACTGTAACAAGCAAGGAAAAGTAACTCAATTCATAGTCAAGCTAGGAAAATGATGCAGTAAATTATGATAGATGCAGTATAAAATATTATGTGACTACTTAAAATTATGGTTGTGAAGAATTTTAATAACATGGGCAAATACTAACACTACTATGTTAAATTTTAAAACATCTAAAGCTATACATAATAGCACAGTTATGTTATATATACATACATATATATATACACACACACATTCATGATATATATATATATATATATATATATATATATATATATGATATATATTCAAAAAATGTCTTGGCATACAGTGGTCCAAAATGTTATTAGTGGAAGTCTTTGGGTGGTAGGATTATGGTTATTTTTAATTTTTATGTTTGTTTATCCTTTTTTGCATCTTTCAAGTTTTTCATGATACATGCATCGCATCTAAAATCTGAAAAATAAAGTATGTCAAGAGTTTTTGGAATGCCAGAATTCAGATGAAATTTATCGCAGAGTTATTCAATTACAAAACAAGAAACTGCAGTAAGAATAGAGGCATTAGCTAGAAAAATGTTGAAAGGAACCACGTAACAAAGCAACTTCCTCCCAAGAAGCAGGAGACTTTATCAAATACCTCATTAGAGGCTTAGAAAAATACCTACAAAGAAGCAAGAGATGTGGCACCCAGAGGGGGAACAATCAACGATCATCTTAACAAAAAGGTGCTAGACAATGTCCTTGAGGAAGCAAACCCAGTGTGTGGTCACAGCCTCCAAAAAATATAAAGAAAAGAAAAAAAGCAGCCTCATTGTCATGCATCTCAGGACACACTTAGAGGAGAAACAGAAGGTGCTGTGCTCTGGCCTGGGTTGCTAGGTGAGACTCAGGCTATCTTACTACAAGAAATGTGGTCAGAGGAAGAGAACACTGGACAATAAGTATGTTTCAGATCATGAGATGACAAAATGGCAGAACTGGAGGAAATATGCCTCTTCATCCCTGGCTGGGTTGAAAAATAAGCATGATTCTCTCAAGGAGGCCTCTGGATTCCAAAAACCCAAAACCACATCCAATTTTGGTTTTGGTCATAGCCCCAGCACCAAGAATGTTGCCTGGCATGTAATAGGTGCTCAGTAAACCCTGAAAATAGTGAATAAAGGAATCCAATGAACAGTGATTTGACGGTATTTCAAATGGTGACACTGGCAACGTTTTCATTCACAAATTCACTCGTTTTCTCTATAAACATGTATTGAACATTTTCCTGTGAAAGAAACCATCTTTAAAATAAAAACTGGTTCACAACAAATTTGATGCACTGAGTGGGCTCACGTTCAGTTGTAGCAGGGAGCCGTGGTGGGAGATGTTTCTGGAAACGTCCCGACCTTTTGAGTTGGAGTCTAGAGAGAAGCCACATAACGACACTCTGCTTTCCTCGGTGGGTGCCTAAGAACGGCCACACATTTACGATTTGGTTCCTGAGTCCCTGCACTCCAGGTGATGTTCCCCTCTGCCATTTCAGGCACTGATGGTCCATGCTCTGGCCGCTGCGGAGGCTGCCTGCTTGGCCCCAGGGTCATCCCAGTCTAAGTGGTGTAATCTGTGACCCCTGAGCACACTTTCATATCAGGGCTCCCACATTACTCCTTCCTTAGGTGTTGAATCTCCCCATGTTCCCAAATAGGAGTCACCCACCTTGGGCCTGAATTGGTCTTCCTTCAAATTCCTGCTTCAAAAAGACAGTGTTGGGTTTTTCTTTAGGAGGACAATGACATGGACTTAATTTTTTCTAACACAAGTCTTCAGAACCCTATGTTAGTTGGCAGGACAATAAAGTCAATATTTGGGAACTGTCAAGAAATGTTTAGACTTTGCCTTGGACATCACCGAGCAGACTGATGATTCTTCCTTCCAAGTCTAGGACCTGGATCTTTTAAGTGCATCCAGCAGTGAGAAGAAAGTTGAATTTCCCAGGAAGCCAAAAACTCTGGCTGTTGGAACAATCTTGCTGTAATGTACAAGTGAGTCAAGTAAGGTTGAGTGATTTGAGGGAAACAAATCTGGAGCAACAGGGTATCACGTGGAGGAAGGTCTCGCTGGCTTCCCCTCAAAGCTTTGGCCACCTTTCAGTCTGTTTGAATAATTGTAGGTTATGCTTTTGAAGAGCAGAAACCCAAATGTTCCACTTGAGCAACCTCTGACGCAGTCAATCTCCAGTAGGACATCATAGCTTTGGGCACGAGGACATGGAATTTCCCTTGACACTTCCAAAATAGTTCAGGATTTTTTCTTACATATTTGGTGAACTTCCTTTGTGTTCATCTCAGGACTGTCAGCATGTCAGAAATTCACAATGTGAGCTAAAGGAATCCTCCCTGATAGTCCTCAATGCCAGCCCATGCTTGTTCTTCACTGTATTTTCAACTGCGAGTACATGGGGTCAGGGTCACAGTCTCTCCTTCTGCAGCAAGTTAGGGAAAATTCTTGAAGATATGAAATTACCGTATTATTGAGTATACCACTAGGCAAATTCCAAACTCCAATAATTCTAGGAATTCAGTGCATTTGGCCTGAAAATTTATCTCTTATTATTTTTTCTTCAAATCCATCCAGTGGATCTTTGTTTCAAGCCTAATATAAAATTAAGCCTTAATAATTATTCAGGCAGGAGTGACCCAGACAAAGTAAGATGGGCTTGGTTGGGATGGCAACACAGAACTGGAAATTCATGGGTAAAACCTTTTGATAGAATAAAAATGGAAAGTCATGAAGAAGAGTGTGACCATTCAGGTTCCCCTATGAGTGAAATGTCAAATTGAAGAGGAAAAGAAAAAGAAGGAGGACGAGGAGAAGAGGGGAAGGAAGAAGAGGAAGAGAAGAGGAGGAGAAGGAGGGAGAAGAAGAAAGGAAAAGGAAGAGGGAGACGAGGAAGCAGGAGAAGGAGAAAAAGAGGAAGACGGAGAAGGAGGAGGGGCAGGAGGAAGAGAAAGGAGGGTAGAAAGAGGAAGAGAAGGAGGAGCAAGTGAAGATGGAGCAGGAGGAAGAGGAGGAGCACCCAAAGTCAGCAGCATGCCCTGATGAAATTCTTTCAGGATCTCCCACAGCATAGCATAGCGTGCATATTTTGGATACCATTGCAACTTATTTCTTTCAAGAAAAGAGAAAATTGGCTGTTTTCTCATGGCCTGAATCCCTTGGACTTCTTCATATGTGCAGTAACAGCTAAATAGCTTGCATTCAGCCCCTAAACTCCCTGTAACCAGCCGGTAAATATTATTTTGGGGGCCTCTTTCTCTTTGACACATCTCTGTTGAACACATCACAATGTTTTGGGGATAAATATAAAAGATAGCCCGAAGTGAGAAGAGTGGTTTCAATGGGGAAGAACATCCCAATGGATGCTTGCTATCCGAATACGTCATCTTGGCATGAAAGGTTTAATTAGGGAATTCTGGTGCCCAACCGGGACTCAGTGGTACCAGACATTGGGATCCCTGGTCCTTAGGACAGTGGAAAAGAGCAGAGGAATTGGAGAAAATGCTGAAGAGCTAGAAAAATGTTCTAACTTCTCTTCAAGCCAGGATAACTCTTTCAGGTGGGCCCTTTGAGCTGCCCAGTTCTTTAAAGGAGCCTATCTGAAGATGCCTCACGCTGGATGTTCTAGCTGCATTGATTGCCTCCCCTGGTTGCTTGTTTGGTTTCTATCAAGAACACCCAGTAATCACCTTCTACTTTCCCCTCAACCTCACCTTTGCGGCAGACTGATGATTACATTTTGATTTACAATTTCTTTGTCTGAAATAGGTAAGCAGAAGGAAAAACAAATGTCTCTATGACACTCTACCATAGTTCCCTAGGACGGGAATATTTTAGGCAAGCTGTTTGCTAGAATGGCTTAATGTAAAAGTATTGAAAGAAAGCATGATGGAATGAATCAATAGATTTGACTTGATAACATTTTAAAACTTCGTTTTATAATGTTGTCTCATGAGCAAAATCAACGGACAAGCATCAAGCTGGGAAACGTTCGAAATAAATATGTTGGAGCAAAAAGATTAATTTTCCTAATATATGAAGAGTTCATACAAATCAATAAGAAAAACATTAAGGCCCAGAATAGATACCCAGGCAAAGGACAAATAAATCTCTGAAGAGGAAATGCAAATGGCAAATCAGCATATGATAAAATGTCCAGCCTCCTTGGTTTTGAACAAAATGCAAATTGAAATAGCAGAAGGACATCATTTCCTTTATCAAATTAACAAAGATTCTAAAGTGATGGTCCAAGAAAGGGGGCAGTGAAGTAGAATATCATGTGTCACTCAGGAGAGGCACAGATTTTTCTGGAAAATAACTAGCCAATTAAATATCAAGAGCCTTAAAATAGGTGGATACGCTTTGACCCAGGAATTCAGCTTCCAGAAATGTATCTTGAGGTGGTCATCAGAAATATGGGAACTCATTTATATATAAAGATATTAATAACAGACATTTGGTTTATTTAAATATTAATTATCAAAGAGTCAAAGTGCACCAAATCATGAGAATGACTCAATGAATATGGCTTATCCATTCCACGGAATATAGAGCTGTAAACACGTTATGTGTGTAAAGAGTTTTTTGTGGCATGGAAAAACTTTTAATATGTAACATTAGTAGAACAAAATAGGAAAATATCACTACGTATAATTTTATATATCTTTAAAACTGTGAAGAGACTGGAAGAAAATACTCTAAATCCTCACGTCGGTTATCTCAGGACAATGCAATTACAAGGAACTGTTATTTTCTTTTTAAACGTTTTTTTCTCCAGGTTTTCCAGAAAGGGTATATTTTCCTCTTAAAATGGAAGAGAGAATATCCTTCTCTCAGAGGGGACCTCGGTCAAGGTCAATGACCTCATAGTTTAGTGTTATCTTAGAACATGAACTCAATCTGTGGACAGATAACCTGTAAATTACATAATGCATTGTATCACATTTCCCTTTCTGTGTCAGCTGTCAAAAAAGTAAGGCCAATGACAACCAAAATAAATAATTATCTTGACTCTGTATTGAGTTTTTCCCACCTCTTTTTACATCACTTCGTGTATTTTATGTTTATTTTTATAGCCTTATAGTATGTATCTTTAGTTAGAAACCACTTCAAATTCTTTATATTTTAAAAGTACTTGGCTGCCTCATTGTCATACCTACAAATGTGTATATTAAGCTTCTAGAGTCAGTAAAAAGCATTGACGATATTTAGTTTTGATGGGTTGTCCAACAGCAAGGGTCTTAAGTGGTATAAGGATCCTGGTGGTGTTGGGAATGGACGCGCTTATGGATGCCCAGGCATGTGCACACCACAGACAAACACACACCTGCTCATCTTTCATATGGATTGTAGAATATAAGCCTCAGGGCTGCACCTTTTCATGCCTGGATGTTATTCCAGAACTGTGTAGGGTCCTGTGTCTTGATTGTGCAGTGCACAGTGTGACCTGAACGACAGAAGCCACCTCACCAAAGTAAGGCAGAACTTCATCACAAACCCTCAAGTCCAGTCTCATGTGTGTCTACAGAAAAGCTGACGTGGAAACAACTGTTTCCAGCCATACCATTGATTTTTCCTAAAGAAAACCTAGGTAAGTATTCTAAGTTCCACTGTTAAAAAAAAAAGTGACATGAAACAACCTTTGAAAACTAACTCTGGGCTCACTAGAATGTATATACCTTTAGTGTGTACAAGTTTTTGTGTATCTGTTATACCTCAATAAAACTTAAAAAAGAAAAAAACTCAGTCTAGGTCCCTGCTCAGGGATTTTGGCTTTCTCTTAGGCTGAGGTATTGTTAAAACTCTGCATGCATTTCAGAGAATTTGTTCTGTCAGATGAATTATCTCAACCTATCAAATTCCAATTCCAGGAGGAGAAAGCTAAGGTAAAAGATAAACCTAAAGTTATAATTTTAGACTTCCAAATAATGTCTTAAATTCAAAGGAAAACCCACCAAGGCTCTCTTGTGTTTGAGAGACCTTTTTCTCTAGATGTGGAAGGTGGTAGGCATGTCATGGTGGCTAAGCGAAGGCCAGGGTGTCAGGCAGGCCTGGCTCTGAATTATATCTCTCCTTATTAGCTCTGTGAGTTTGGCAGTGACATTTAACTCCACTGAGCCTCAGTTTTCTCATTTGTAAATAAACCCAGTAATGATAGTTAATATGTTACACGTTTACTGGGTGCCTTACACGCATTGACTCATCCCATCCCCAGCCACCTCACCAAGGTGGGTGCTCCATGGACTACCATGGCAAATGGGGAAACCAAGGCACAAAACAAAACACAACCACAAAAACAACACAATCATTTGCTAAAGCTTATAAGTGGCAGTGCCCAGATTCCAACTTAGGAAACTTGACCTTGAGCCTGCATTCATAACCTCCCTGGCGGGTAACATTTGCATCAAAGGATCACCTAAGGATCAGGGAAAATGATGCTATCCTCAACTCTAGATGGTGGCATCTTGGGGAAGTCACCCTTAGGGCAGGAAATGTTGTAACACCCCTTCAGTGACTTGAATAATGTTCCAAGACAAGTGCTTGAGAATGAGAAACAAACACCAGTGTTGAAGGAATTCAGGGAAGCGGATGATGTGATTCTGAGGATAGAGCACTCCCACAGAATCAAGAGCCTATTGCATGACCCAGCTCAGCCACTAACACCCCATTGGTCCCTGGAAAAGTTCCTAGGACTTTAGATTCTTATCTGTAAAATTATAGGTCACAGTGGGCTCAATGATTACTGAGGTCCTTTCTTGCTTTGAGACCCTAAAAACTAACATAGCTGAGGCTATGTTACCTCCCTGATCCTCCAGTCAAATGAGATTCTGAGATTCTGCCTTAGACACCTGACTTTGAGCCTTTTTAAAGACCTCCATATCATCCCATTTCCGGTTTTAGTTTGTGACCTCATCTTACATAATCTTACATACATAAGCCCTTTACTGAGTTGTCAAGCCTCTAGCATATTATCTTTGGGAAGGCAACTCCAGCCTTGTAGCAGATTTTTATTTTATGGCTCACCAGCTAACTAAAATGCTTTCCATAAACTGTCCTCTGCTGAACGCAGGCAGAGGGCTTCTTTCTCTTACAATGAAGACCTTTGACTGATGAGGGTACTTTTCCCTCATAGACAAGGACACCAGTGAGGAGAATGGTCTGCCCAAGGACACTTGCAAGCTGGTGCCCTGTCCTGCTGGTCCCAATCAGTGCTCTTTGCTTGACACTTCCTTGGAGTAAATTTATATAGTACAAGAGAGATTCAAGGAAAAGATGGAATTTTAACAGTTCACTAAAGAGAGCCTGTAATGTAAATAGGAGAGTTGAGTTGGAATTTCAGGTTTGGAACCAAAAAACTTCACTCATTCCCTTACTTGGTCATTTCATTAAGACTGTGTGTCTACCACTTCCTGGGCTCTGTGATAAGTACTTGAAATATGGGTATAAGGAGTCTTTTAAGGAACTTCATGTCTATGGGGAAGACATGCAGATGCATTAACATGCCACCAGTGCTATAGCAAAGCTCACATAAGGTACTGTGGAAGCACCGAAGGGAGCTATTACCCTTGAACTAACAGAAGCAATCTTGTAGAACTTCTTGAAGCAGGTGGCACTTCAATTTAATTTTTTAAGAATAAACAGGAATTAGACAAATGAAGCAAGATGGGAAAGACAAGATAGAAGGGAGAGGCCTATGGCAGGAGAAATGTGAGGTATTTGAGAAACTGCAAGTAATTTGGGGTGTATTGGACCAGTGAGGTAGGTAGAAAAAAAACAGACCCATGAACAACCTTTAGCATTAAAAAATTTAATTTTATCCTAAAGACAGTAAGGAATGGCCAATAGGAAGTAACATGATCAGATCTGCAGCAATGTAGAAAACAGATTAGAGATAACTATTGGTTAAGCATAATGCATTATATATGTGTTTATCTTTGTTCCCTCCAAAAACCCATGGAAATGATAATAACATAAATAAAAAGGCATTAATCTACAAGTACAGACAGAATGGAAGAATAGTGGGCAGATGAGAGATGTCAACTCAGTTCTACAAGATGTGAAGTGGATAGAAGGGTGATACCTCATCAGTGAACTAGAGACAGTGGGATCCCTTCTTCTGCAGGATAGGAAAGGTGAGACACCAACTAGAAGCAAGCTGATTCACACTGAGGAACTTTTAAAGGCTTAGAAATCAAGATGCCAGGTATTCATAAATGTACAGACTCGGGGAAGGGCTGAAAACAGAAGAATAAGTTGTTTCTTTATTAGGAACAATTATGTAAACTTCTAGATATGCTCTCTTCCCATACCACACGGTCAGGAAACCAGCCTTCACCCCAAACCTAGCAGAACTCTGACGGCAGATTTTCTGGATTGAACTAGCAACATTCTGACTCAGGCATCAGCCAAGGTGAGGGTGCTGGATGAGGCATCACATTACAATGGTGGGAGTAAGTGAAACTCTACATAATGAATGGTGAGACCCCTGCTTGGCACCCAGAAATGAAAGCCAGACCTGTACTCTCTAGGCGGGAAGTTGTAGGAGTGTAGGAGTTCTTCTGAGAGCAACCCCTCTGCTCAAAAGAAAAGGCCTACATAATGTTGACATTGGAGGTCCCCTGAGAAATTGCTAGATCCCTGCCTGCTCACTCTGCAGTGAAACCCAGAAGGAGACAGTCTCATCCTTCACAGAAATAGAGCTTTCAGCCTCAGCTCCTCACTTAAATATGGAAAAACAACAAGGGATCATTAGACGCTTGAAAGAGAATGGCAGAAACCAAAGTGGAAGAGCAGGACAAAAGGGAATTTTTTCATATGTGCTGAAACAAACAGAGACAGTTTCAGCATATATGAAACATCAAGAAAAGGATAACTGACAGCCCTAGGTCTAAGAGAAGTTACTGCACCCATGGAACAAGAACAGCATGCTATATAAAGAGAACATTCAGAGAACACAATAGAGCTCTTGGAAATAAAATGGAACAACAAAAACAAAAAGTCCAAAAGAATAGTGGCAACATAAAGTTGAGGAAATCTCCCAGAAAATGGAATAAAACTACAATGGATGGAATAAAGTAGGGGGAAAAATGAGAAAATTAGAGGACTGGTCTAGGAAATCTAAAACCCAGATAAATAAAAGTTACAGAAACAAAACAAAACAAAAAACAATCAATGGAAGAGGAGATGAATTTAACAAAGAAAAAATACAAGAAAATATCCAGTTCACAGATATGAGTTGACTACTTTGAAAGGGCCCATCACCATGAATTTTAAAAGACCCTAATCTCTAAATATAATTTCTCTCTAAAAGAATGAGGTTCTTGGAGACATGGATAATTCTAAGTCTGGGGCAGGAAATGCACAAAATGGAACATTATATCAAACCAAACAGCAAAACAGTCATGGAAGTAAGTCTGTTTTCAGTCATGTCAGTAGGACTCAGGAGCCAATCTGGAAAGATTCTCACTGGCCAGAGGTGTAATGATTGAGCATCACTTAGAATAATGACTGCAATGCATCAGATATGTTTCAAACCATGAGTCTATAATGATGCCTAACAAAAGAAGTCATTGGCCACCTCTGGAAGATGCTAGGAAACCAACTCATTATTTTGAAAGCTGGTAAATGACAAGAAAGAATCAAGCATTTATTTTGCCCTTCATGTAAAACTAGTTCAAGTAACAAAACAGTTGATGAGAGCAGGTTTCTCTTTATACAAGTATTTCAACTTATAAACAAAGAAGGAATGAAAACAAATGTGAACTTCACCACATTGCATCTCCCTGTGAAATAAAGGATCTGGGCCAAGATCACTGATTATTGCTAACACCAAAAGGAGTGACAAGCAGACATTTGTGCTTCCTGGTGGAAGTACACACCACCGCCTGTGAGGCCCTATTGCCAAACTCCCTCTCCTGCTGGCACAAATCCGGCAGTAAAAAGCTAGTTTCTCATTTTTTTTTTCTAGGCATTTAAGCCAGAAGAGGATATGTTTTGCAGAGGCTCAGTTTACAGTGAGTGCAGGGACCGGGGACCTGGTATAAAGGTTTTTGCAAGTGATGGATTTAATACTTAATGACCAATACACTGCCTGGAAGCAAAAGTTCCTGAATCTCTGCCCAGAAGGAACCTTGGAGGTTTAACCCAGCTGTTCATCTGTCATGTGGACCACTTCTGCAGTCCCTCAGGCAGATCCCGGGGGGGAAGGATGTGAAGGGGCTGGAAAATGGGGGTGCAGCCTCCTGGGTAGGATCTTTGCAGCAACTGCCCTTTCCCGCCTGTCCCATGGGAGACAGCGCTGGAAGCTCCACAGCAACTCCTTTCACTTCCCAGGTCTCACCATGCCTTCAACAGCCAAGTGTTGAGTTTTGAGTTTCTTCAACAGGTGAGCCTGAACAAGGGCTTCATTTTAGGAGAGGACAGGAAGCGAGGTAAGGGAGTGAGACAGGAGAGCCAATATTGTCACAGGACTTTTTCCTTAGTTCAGCTAAAGATGGGGATCCTTATCACACAGCCATGAAAATTTAGGCTCACAGATTATTTGAAGAGTAAGAAAAATGGGATTTATTGGGCAAAAAGAAAAAAATAAGGTGGGGGGAGGGGGAAACAGAGACTCTTAGCCAAGCCCAAGGGCTTCCCACCTCACAGCCTGAATTCCTGGTTCCACACAGGAAGGGGGCCAGGCTCCTCCCTTCTGCAAACAGGCGAACTTCCTCCGCAGGCTCCACCCCAGTAACCCAGGCCAGTTAGAGTTTTGCCAAGGACCCCTTCCCACCTGGCTGTCTCAATACATGATGCATCAGGGAACGAGTTACCACTGCGGGCAGCTGGAGCTCGGTCCTACTGGGAACTTCTAGGAGATTGTGAGGAACACGCCTCGGAGTTGTTCCATCCAGGGACAAAGAAGTGGGAGTCTCTTTCCTCCAATGCTTGAGGGTCACTCCTGGGATGCTTACTCTCTGGCACTTCTGATCGACCCTACTGAGCGTGCTCTCTGGCCAGAGAACACATGCAGACTGGGTAGAGCTGTCTGCAGGTAATCTCTGAGGAAATCTAAGTCTCCCACACACAGCCAGCAAATGGCAGAGCTCAGAGCAGAACCAGACTATCCTGGCCATAGTGCTATGCTTGTAACCACTGCACTAAAAAACGGGGATTTTAAAAATAAAGCTCAGATCTGGAACTTGGGGAGGAAAGGAAAGCTGATACTGACTAGACGTGCCTACGTCAAGCAAGTAGTGACACGGACATTGTGTGTTGGGGTAGCAAGCAGTTATGGGACTAGGGCTGCACGTCTCTGGTTCTGCCATGCTGTATCCCAGATAGAACTGAGAACATTTGTGATCAGTGGGCTGTCAGGAACCTAGCTTCTGACCTAGGCTGTCCTGCTCTCAACATCTTCTGTGGCTTTGTTGAAAATGCTGACAGCAGTTCTCAACCCTGGCTGCACATTAAGGTCACCTGGAGAACTTTAAAAAATACTGATGCCTCTGTTCCTTCCCCAGAGTGAGGTAAGTAATTGGTCTGCAGTGAGTCCTGGCAGGGGGAGCTTTAAAAATCTCACCAGGTGTTTCCAATGAGCAGCCACAGCTTATAAGAAAGTTCTAAAAGCTTAAGCAGGAAGTCTCTATTGCAAGAGAGTATTATTTTAGCAACCAGGAAGGAATTTCTCACCTCTTTACAAAACTCCGCCCACTGAGTTGGGGGAAGAATGAGACCCCATAGAGGGATGTGTGAGCCTTTTTGTCTGCAGGCCTCTGATGGAATAAGGGAGTTACACATAAGTGTAATTGATTAGTAATTGATAAAGTTAGGAAGTCCCTCATCAGTGTCATCTCCTGGACATAAAACTCTGCAGATCAGTGATGCAGCTTTAACTCCCAAGTTTCAGTTTCCACATTTATAAAATGAGCATATTCCTGTGCCCTGAGCAATCTCCTAAGACTGGGTAGCTGGCATGCACAGGGCAGACACACAGGCAGCTCTTGCCCCACATCCAGCTGGCCTGGCCAAGAGTGATTCAGTGTTCTGGGCCACACCAAGATGATTTAGCAGAACAGGGAATGTTCAATTTTCTCACCCCTGTTGGTCATCCACATGTCATGGTAGGGAGACGTTTGAGGGGCCAAGCTCAGGAGGGGCCATCTCCCTTCCTCTAGCTTTTCCTGCTTGCCCGCTCAGCCCCAACCACAGAAACTGAACCCTAGCAGCAGGGTGAGTGCAAAGTGATAAGGGGCCTTTGCTCAGTCTGAAAAAGATGGCTGTGGTAATTAGGACAAAAGAAAATGTAGCTGGGCCATTTAAAAACTTCACAGGATGCTCTCCCTCCCAAAGAATGAGCTAGGCAGGAGCCCCCGGGAGGTGCTTTTAATGGGGCTAAGCAGCAGGAGGGTTTGCAGAATTGTTTTCTCTGCTCCCAGGGGTTCTGTTTCTGTTTTGGTATAGGCACTGAACTTATTGGTTTTCCAGAGCCCCATTTGTTGTTATTAATAACACAGCATCACCCAGAGCTTGAACAAAGGCAGGCAGCAAAGAGGCAGGAATCCTGCTATTTAGAGAGGGCTGCGTGTTTAGAGACATCCCTGCCCAGCCCCCACAGTAGGTTGGTTCTGTGGACATTGGGGGTACCAGGTCCTGACAGTGCACTCAGAATTTGGAGCCAGTTCTGCCTGGGGATAAGCTCACTGTTTAGTGCAGGATGCCAGGTTTGTCAGCAGTCAGTAATTCATGTTCTACAACAGAGTGCATGATATGATGAAGGTAGGCACCCAAGCCTGGAGGGGTAGGGGAGGGGTGGGCAGAAAAGGCATTTGTCCCACAGAGTCTTGTCTGAGATATGTTTAAAGGAAATGAAGTTATAGCATGAAAAGGAAGGAATCCCTTAACGGTGGGAGGAACCTCATGAGCCATAGCAGAGCGGAGAAGAAAGGCATGGTGTGATCTAGAAAGAGTAGACAAGTGGGGATGGGTGGTGCAAGGGAAGTCAGGGGTGACAAGGTATAAAGCTGAGGGACTGAGCAGAAACCAAATACCCAAGACCATTTCCTCAATCCAGGAGCATAGACTTGACTCCAACTCCTTCCAGCTTTTCATTTTGAAACTTACAAATCTACAGAAAAGTTTCAAGAATAGTACCATAAATACCTGTACACCCTACGCATGGATTCCCAACTTGTTAACAGGTGCCACATTAGTCTTCTCTTTCTCTCTGTATATTTTTGCCAAAACTTTGAAAATAAGTTATAGACATGATAACTAAATACTTGAGCATGAGGCTGGGTGTGGTGGCTCAGGCCGTTAATCCCAGCACTTTGGGAGGCTGAGGCAGGTGGATAATTTGAGGTCAGGAGTTCAAGACCAGCCTGGTCAACATGATGAAACCCCACCTCTACTAAAAATACAAAAATTAGCCATGTCGTAGCGGTGTTTGCCTGTAATCCCAGCTACTTGTGAGGCTGAAGCAGGAGAATCGCTTGAGCCTGGCAGGTAGAGGTTGTGGTGAGCTGAGGTTGTACCAGAGCACTCCAGTCTGGGTGACAGAGTGAGACCCTTTCTCACACAAAAAAATAAAACTTGATCATGGGTCTCTAGGAGCAAAGGACATTACCTTACACAACCACAATGTCGTTGTTACACCATGGAATTAAACATTGTTAATATGTTGAATGTATTATCTGGCATTCATTCTATAGTTAAATTTTCTGAATTACCCCACAAATGAACTTTAAAGGTCTTCTCTTCTTTATGGAGAGTCTGATCAAGGAAGACATAAGAATACTAATGGCCAATACCCAAAAAACACACCCAATAATAAAAATTATTAATTACTGGGGACATTGGATCTTTTGTCTCTTTTAATGAACAGTCCCAGCCTCTTTGTTATTGTTGCTTTGTTTTTCTTGACATTATCATCTGTTAAGAGTGCAGGCCAGTCACTTTGTAGAATGTCCCTCAGGGTGAGGTTCGCACAGTTGTTCACTCGTGATTAGATTAAGGCCAGACATTTTTGGCAAAAGTACCACTTGGGAGGGGTGGTGGTCTTCCCATTGCATCGGTTCCAGAGGCTCATGGTGCCAGCTTGTCCCAGTATTGCTGTCCTAAGTTGTCCACTTGGTGTCTCTACAGTTTTTCCATCTTAAAGATATATCTTACTCTTCATAATTAAGGGTGATTTTACAGTTCTATCGATCATTCTGTCTTTGTAGCTCAGCATTCTTCTCTGAAGAAAAACTCCCACCACACCCTACTTTAAATCATCACTGTAGACTCCTGGGATTCATTTTTTATTCAATGCATTACAATTCATTAGTGTCATTCATTATGCATGTTGGTGTTCAAATTGTCCCAAATTGGGCCAGCGGTTGCTCCTTCAAGCCAGCTCGTGTGCCTTTGATGGGTCCTTGCTCAATTCCGCACTCTTCCAGGCTTCCTGCCTAACTTTGTGCTTTCTTGCCCTGAACTTTAAATTATCACTTCTCCAGGGAGCCCTAGTTCCTTTTACTGAGGAATAATCACTAGAAACCGAGGTCTGTGTGCTGACTGTGCTTCATTGCTAAAGAAATGTCGCTGCTTCTAGGCCCTTCAAATGGAAAGTGCTTAGAGTTATATATTTTTCCAAACTTACTAGTTTATGTCAATAACATCAATTCATCATGAGATTCTTCCTCACTTCCCCCCACTCCATATCCTACATCGGTTCTCAAATATATGAATATATTTACTTATTTGTGCTCTGTATTACAATATGCACAAAGTTGTTTCCAGATTACTGTATAGGTAACACCACCACCAACAAACTTACCAGGAAAAGTGTAAGATTTCTTTGAGCTGTTTTCCTCCTTAGAACATATCCCACTATGGGCGTACACTCAGAGGACTGTGTTTAAAATTACTTAAATATATTGTTTGTGGTTAGATTCAATTGTTTATATAAAACTTTAGAGTTATTTATCTTTGAATTTATTTTTTGGAAATGCAAAATGCTTACATTTCAAAAGTCAACACTATACAAAATTATTTATCTAGCCAGACTCTTAGGGATAAGCACTTGGGTTGTTTCCAATACTTGGCTGTCACAGATGATGCCGTGGTCAATTATTTTGATGCATGGTTATATCTGCCAGGTAAACTCCTGAAAATGAGATTGCTGCATTGAAGGGCAAATGTGTGTCATTTTGTGAGAAGTTGCCACATTCCACTCACTACAGGCTGTGCCATTTGAGTTTGTATTGGTTCTGTTGGAGAATGGATTTGAGAGGAAATGGGGTTGGACTAGGAGCATGGGTCAGGAGGCTACTGCGGCTGTCCAGGTGGGTGATGACGAATACCTGAACCGCAACAGTGGGATTGGGGGGTGAGAAGAGAGATGAGGTTAAAGACATGGCCCTTGATTGGACATGGGCAGCAAGGGCATAAAAAGAACAGAGAACAAAGAATAAAAAGATTCCCAGGTGATTGGGTGAAGGGGAAGCAGGCAGTTTGGTGTCCACACTAGGACAGGAAATACAAGGGTGACGAAGACATGCAAGTGTGTGCGTATGCCTGTGTGTGCATATGCCTCTCTGTGTGTGTGTGTGTGTGTGTGTATGCATGTGTGTGTTTGTGCGTGTGTTTCTGTGTGCATGTGTATGCATATGTATGCACATGTGTAGGTATGTGTGCATGCACATGCAGGAATGAATGCCATCTGAACACATGGAGTTTGGGAAGCAGATGCCCAGGAAGCCTGGAGCACCAGGTGAGGTGGGGCTGGCAGCAATGACCCAACAGCGTGAAGAAGGGAGCAAAAGCCATGATCGTGGATGAGATCGGTACACACACCGTAGTGTCCCCAGACTCGGGACACACAGTGAAAACTGTGCATCTGCTTTACTTTTCTCAGTTGAGCAAATGAACTCATTGCTTTAAATTTCAAGGTATTTTATCTGAAGAGACATCTGGAGGCTGAAGAAAAATATATTGAGCATGTTATGTAAAAATGTCAATAACTACTGTTTAGAAAGAAATCGATTTTATGTTTCTTGGCTTTTCAAATACCATATGTGCTTTAGTGTTCAACTGGGGGCAGGGGGAAAAGGTAGGTGGATGCAGTCTTGGCCCCAGAAATGAGGCGTGGAGATGGTCCCTGTGAAACAAGCTGCTGTCGGGAACCCAGAGTCCATTCCCACTGCAGTGCCTCTGCCTGTTACAGGCCCGCCCTCTGACATGTCCTTCTCCCAGGCCTGTCCTGGGCTGACCCAGGGAGGATAAAGATCTCTCCTGGAAAAAAGTATTTGCTGGATGCTGGGAGGAGGGACTCGAGGCAGCGGGAACAAGTGGGACCTGCAGAGGTTGTCTGGAAAGGGACTTTTATCTCCCATCAGGGAATAGACTCTTCATTTCCAGAGGGTAGTTTATGTTTGGCTCTGTGTATTCACGCGCAACTTTAATATCAGTGGATTAATCCACATTTTCAGAAGCTTATCAATAATTCTGCTCTCTGCACACGTATGACAAAACAGCACGTCTGCAGTAACACATCGGGGATCTTGCATTGCTGTGCTCCTCATGTTTGAATTACTCAGATAATTGGAAAATTTCCTCAAACACCAATTTAACAGTGATAAAACACAACTTCTTACAGTGCAGTCTTTTGAAAATACATTCTTGCCACCTTGCACTGTGTCTAGGGCACTTCCTCAGCTGTCTCTCCATGCAGTAGCCTGGTTGTGGGTATTGCGGTTGCTGTTTTCTCCCTTCATGGGTGGCTGTCAGCTTTTGTCTACTTCTGCTGCCTTCTGGTTTGCCTCATCTAGCTCATTTCACACCAGTAAAATTCAGTCACTGTGCTACTTGGTTGCTGACTTAAACATTCAGCGAGCTTGGACACAGCTCTCAATCCTCACCGTGTTGATAACTGTGTGTTAAGTAGGAGTCATTCGATTCTGAGTGACTTCTCAAAAATAACTGTCTGACTGGGGTTCAGGGCACCTCAGCAAGGGCTGAGAAATTCTCAGGTGAGAACAAGGATGTGGAGGAAGTTCCACGTTTGCATTGTGGAGTCTAACCACTGGCACTTGCCACAAACATTCTCTTCCCGCAAATGATAAAACTGCCAGAGTCACTGACCAAAGTAAGCTACAGTTTAATTGCTCATGTGAGTTCTCTCCTTTGAGTGGGTGGGGATGGCATGGACCATCCATAATCTTCATCTGGGAGGCAGAAGAGAAGCAGCCCTAGGTTGCAGTTCTGAGTTGTTACCCACTCCAGATTCCATCACTTGTTTGCCCTGTGGTGTTGGGTAAGTTGTAGTTTCCTTATCTACACTGTCCTTTTCCCTAAAATTGTAGCTACTTAACCTGCCCTGCCCTGGAGGTGGGTGTGAGGAGGCTCTATACAAGCAATGCAGTCTACAAACATAAACTATCTTTATCAGTATCAATATCCTTATTTGCATGTTGGAGATATGGCAAATGTGTAATAGACAAGTTGTGAATTGTGGTTTTGTCAGCTACGGCAAGCATGGGATGCTTTCTTTCCATCTTCAGGTTCTTCCCTTCCCCTCCAGTGTTTCCCCCTAGGAATTTGAAACAGAAATATAATGCTATTTTTTAGAAGTCTGAATAATTCCCCCCCATACACTATTAGCAGCCAGAAACATTTTCTCTGAAGGTTATTAAATGCAAAAGAGGTATGAACTCTGTTTAACAAAAGCAAGCAGCTCAACTATCCTCACTGTTCACTCAACTATCCTCCACTGTTCTCACCTTTACCTCTGTTATCATTCAGAAAATAATTGATGTATTGGGTTGACCCAGAGGGAGTTGCTCATATCTGATCACTTCTGGCATGTCATTTTTGTACGCTCAACCTAATTATTTATGAGAAAAGGGAATTACACTCTTGGTTCGGGGTTATCCAGGCAACATTGCAGCATAGTACTGAAACTCTCATTTTTATGGTGCAAACTCAAAAGAAACCTATGGAAAGTGTGTGAGTGAATGCAGAGGTTATACACGCACTATCTCTAATAATTTGTGTCCACCCCTCATTCAGGAGATACTGTTCTTTCTTGACTCAAGCTTAGCCTGGGAAAGACACGTGCTCATGTGGAAGCTGATGGGAGCTGGACTTGAATTTACTGTGTCATTTTAATAAACTGTTTTATCTACTTGACAATGAGGTTCTTCCAGGATTGTCTTCGAAGTCCTGATGATCTGCTAAATAAATAATGTTCTGGGCCAGCGGACTCTATATATGGTCATCCTAGAGGGCCGTAAATCTGTGCTCTTAGTGGAGTGGCAGTTCAGTTGTTCTATTTTTATTTCTGACTGGCCCATAAAAGGCATCCTCAGTGTTGCTGATTATGCTCTCGTCATTTGATTTGGAGTTATGTCACCCTAAAGCAGGGAGAATTTCCTCACAATAAATCTCTCATTTTTAATCCCGAGCTTCAGTAGGAAAGCCTGTCTGCACAGCTGAGAAAAAAGGGGAGGGCCTGGGCTGTGATTTAATAGGGTGAAGGGTGAGGAGGCAGCCACCCTAGGGACTACACGAAGGCATCTATGGGGAAGCCGCTGGGAGGCTGAGTCCCAAGAGAGAGAGAGGAAAGGAAGGAGGAAGGGAGTTGGTTTGATCTTTCTTCCCCAGTCCCTGACCCCACCCTAATCCTATGTCTTTCTTTGAGCTAAGATTTGGCTCTTGCTGGGGTAAAGCCCACCTTTAGGGTTTGACTCCTTGGAGCCGTCATTTCTGCTGGCACTGATCTTACAGACAGAGCCAAAGGCATCATTGTTCTTCTGTTTTCTGGGCTCACTGAAGACAAACAAGGATTAAAGCAGAGAAAATCAATAATCAAAAGAGAGTTTTCCCTTGGCTCACCACTCAGGCAGGTGCAGACTCCAGCTCGACCAGGGTCCTGATGCCAAAAGAAAGAAAATAAAGGAAGGAGGGAAGTTGAATGAGAAGGAGAAAAAAAACAGGGAGGAGGAAAAGGAGGGAAAAGACCAGGGAGGGAAGGAGAGCAAGGGAGAAGGAAAGGCCATTCTCCCAGTTTATTTGTATGAAAATTAAAAACAGAAGCTGGACCATAGAATTTCTGTAGTCTTCAGGGAAAGCGCTAATGGGGAAAATAGTGCATAGAAACGCAGCTGATCCACACTAGCAGCCCTTCTTCCTTGAGATGCTCCTGCCCCAGCCTGTGACCACATGCTCACACACACATACACATTTGTGTATATGCACACTCGCAGTCAAGTTCACACATGCATACAGGCCCATGCACAAGCACAGCTAGGTAGGCTCACACACTTGCATGTATGCACGCGCACACACACAAGCACTTGCACTCACAGACCCAAACGCACATGCACAAACACTTAGGCACACATTCACCTAGGGACATATTCACACACACACGCAGGCACAGTCACAACCTACTCCATCCTGCCTGTTTTGAATCTTGGCCTTTGAGGTTGTTGATGACTCTGAGCAGTGGTGGAGTCTGCACAGGGTCATGTCCTCCATCCTCTGCCTGCCCCCAGGACCCCAGCCCAGGCAGGTATCTCTGTTGGGAGAAAGGAGCACCCAGGCTTTGGGGTCAGGGCAGTAAAGCAGCCATTATGCAACCGGGGAAAGTGCTAACTGGCTGGTTGGTCAGTGGGAAGGGAGTGTTGATGAGCAGTACAGTGAGAACTTTGGTTCTGCCTTCAACCCAGCCCCATGTGACATCTCAAGGTCATGTCTAGGGCAAGCCTGGGTCCTCTGAGAAACAGATGCTGACACAGAATGAAGGAGGCAAGGGTTTTCCTAGGGAAATGCCTATAAATAGGGTGAGGGAACTGGAGGAGGCTAGGGAGGGGTGCTGGACCCCTGCGCCATCTGACCCAGGTGAAGGAGGGAGAGAAGGAAGCAAGGTTGTGTGAAAGTGTCCACGTGTGGACGGCTGTGCAGTGTAGACAAGGTTTGGCAAGACCAGCAGAGCATCACTGAGTCCTTGGTGTTTCTGCTGTGCTCAGTCACTGGATAGGAGCAGCACCCCCATGGGGCCTTGGATCTCAGTCACTCTTTGGTCAGTGGTGAGGTGCCTGTCACTGGCCACGTGAGCAGCCAGAGCCTCCCCTCCCAGCTGCCTTCCAAACCACTACTAAGCAAACGGAGGAGGGAGATTGAAAACTTAGCCTGGAGTCAGAAGCAGTAGCCCCACTAAACTCATTGAGTTGAAACAAAAAAATCAACAGTTCACTCAAGAAATAGATTCACTTAACAACAAAAAAAAGGTAAATTCATTCAAGTAATAATTTGTTAACAAGGAGTTTTCTCTGTCTGAATTTGAGGAGTTCTCTCTCTACGTACAACTGGGCAACACAGAGGCCTGGCTGTTATCAGCACCCAGAAATGTCAGGGTTTTAAGCTGACACAGGGAGCATTTAGCTTGAAAATAAGAAAGAATTTCTGGATGCTGAGGGGAGCTTAAAACATTGCAAAAGGTTACAGAATTGTTTTGTTTTAGAATCCTTAAGAATCAGGTTTAAATGCTATCGTTTTAAGGGTAAGTTGAGTGACTGTATTCAAGAGAAGATGCTTTGAAGTCCTCGCTTTGCAAACTACCTGAATCCTCTCAGCATCTGGTTGAGATCATCAAAGGCACCCATGAGGTGACAGCAGGGAGAGGTATTTGCTTTGAGACCAACAAAATACGCAGAATGTTGATGCAAACACAGTGCTTAGCAAAAGCCAACTCCCAAGGTGGGTATCCTAGAGGAGCAGACAGTTGGCTACCATTGTTTTTACAGAATCGAACAGATATATATATATAATCTTAATAATAACCCTAATAAACAATGGAAATTTTCAGAGTTAAAATTTTAAAAGTTGAATCAATCCTAGAAGACAAGAAAAAAATGCCTGAATAATTTGAAAGTATTATGTTGCTCTTTTCCTGTGACCATCTTTCAGTTCGCCTGTTGAGCTTTCTCTCACTGTCCACAATGATTCACCTAAAGGCAGATGACCCCATGGAGAATTCCAAGCTGACATCTGATTCTACCACTCTGCCTATCTAAAGCCCCAAGACATTTGTAAGTAGGGGTGGGGGTAGAAAAGGCAACAAAAGTCCGCAGCTAAAGAAAGCCTTCAGTTAGGACCTTGGCGGTCTCTCTTGTCACCTGGGTGAGACTTAGGTAACATTGCACCGCAGAGACTGGCTCAGCTGTGTTGCCTCATCTAATAAGGGGAATGCTTTGCCTGCTCTTTGTAGCCAGATGTATTATTTAGCACATGTTTACCGAAGCATCTTAAAATACTGACTTAGTGCTGTAAATTGTGAAAAGTAGAAATTCATGTGAATGCTTTGAGTTTTTTTGATAAACTTTCAGTGGATGGTGGTGGTTGTAATTGTCTGCTTCTTCTTCATGCCTAATGTTCCATTATTGGAACGCTAAGCATGTGGCAGTTATTTATATCCTGTTGTTCAAGGTCATCGCCAATGTCTGATTGCAAAAAATAAAAAAATTGCAACCTCAGGCGTAAGTGGGCCACATAACATTAGAAGGACTATATTTCATTATTCAAGTAGTTCCAGTTAAGATATAGATGTTTTATCTTGTGCAAATAGCTCTCTCTCTAGGAAGTGCTCCTCACTCAGGATTTAATGGAATATGCCCTTTCTCTGCAATGTATCATCCAAGGCATTTCAGGTTATATGTGGGGTAGTATCACCCTGTTATTTATTAATAGACTAATGATAGATGACCAAATCCTTGTACATAAAACATTTATATTTTATTTCTGGAGTTTGGGGATTGAAACTGGGTCAAATCACAGGGAGCTCTTACACAAACTAATGAGCTTACAAAATCCAGATCTTCAGAAATCACGCGGTGGTTTTAATGAATGTTCCGCAGGGAAAACGCACCAAGATTTTTTGTTTGAATCAGGCAGTGACTAAACTCAGGTCACTTTAGGTAAGTTTTCTCCAAAATGCGGAGTATCAAACTTGCATCTGCATCTCTTTGATTCTTTTGCTTCGTTTTTAAACCATAGTTGGTGGTTTTCCTCTTTGAAAAGCAAGGTAAGGATGAAGCCACCAAAATTCTTCTGCTGCCTTGTGGTAGGCCATGGAATTTGGTAAGAGTGACTCAGTAGAGACTCTCACTTTGGAAAAATATAATGTATTAATAGAAAATTTGAAGTATGGTAAGGCCAATAAATTAGGAGACAACTGCCACTGAAGAAACAGTTTGTAGCAATCACAGCAATTTCAAAAGATGAATACGTAGCTCAAAAGGGAAGTAGGACTCATTACTGTCTCATTTTAATGTCTCTCTGAGCCCAATGGTTTAAAAGGACTCACATTCTTCAGATAAAAGTTCTTTTTTCTCACTAGGTTTTTGGCACCTGGCCCTGGGATGATCTGAACAGTGGATAGTGGTCCCAAAGTGGAGAGTGAGAATCTAATAAAGGAGATAGTTGGGGTGTGGGCTCTGGATTAATTGGTTTGTATTTGAAAAGCACATTCTTGGGTATGTTATTCTCTATCTCTAGGAGCTGTTTAACCTTGGGAGGGGCAGTTTCTCAGGGTCAGCAAGATGCAGTATCAGAGCATCAGAATACAGGAAATGAAAGACATGATTAATACACATTTCTGAGCTGAAATGCCAGTGGTTTATCAAACAAGATAAGTAAGGATTTACGACTACGTTTGTGCTCACAGAAACCCCCATATATGGGAAATTTTGATGGGCAGTAAAACCAAGGAACCACTGAACTGTATTCTCCCATGGAAATTCCTAAACCTGGCATCCAATAGCCCCTTTTGATCTCTCCGCGGTAAGGGCTAGGGAAGGCTCTCTAGAGAGAAGCAGGCAGCTGAACAAGGTATGAGAAAGAAGGAGCATCGTTTTGTGTCTGAGTGCATGGTGGGAACAAATGAGCAAACATTCTTCAGGTGACCTCAGCTCAAGAAAGTTTACGCCACAGGAAGAACATTTCAATTCTGGAAAAGATGGAAAACTTCATAGAACCCTGGTCTGCATTGTTAGCATTGGTGCATTGGTGACAAATGTTCTTTTTTTTTTTTGGAGAATTTGTTATTTTTGCTCAGAAAGAAACAAGTAATACCTACAGTGAGGCGTGCTATCTACCATTCTCCTTTTTTCTCTACATCTCTCTAATAGGCAGCACAGCTGCCTCTGGGTGGTTATTTGTTCTTGGCTAATTACAGAGTAAAGGGATTTTACAGTCTTACGGATGGGAACTTACAGATAGAATGCTTTTTCTTTTTTTTCTAGAAAGAAATGGAGCTCATTTAATGCCTAATTAGGGAGAGTCACGTGTGCAGGGTAAGGGGAATGGTGACTGCTAACCTGAAGGGAAGGAACTCTTTCCTTCTTGCTGGCGTCATACAGGGATTCTGTCTTACTTTTGTAAGCCACTTAACAATTGAGAGTTACCTTGGCAACAGTCAAGGGCTATCTTTCCTTAGCGTTGCTGCTAGCTTGAGGTGCTCTTCATGTCTTTGGACAGATACTTGTTGATCAACTCTTCCAATTACTCCAGCTTTGGATTTTACTAAAATTATTAAAAGATGCTGCCCTCTCTATTTTGAGGCAGTGTGCAATGGAGAGAGAGCAGGCTTCCAAGTAAGGCAAGGCCAGGTTTAAATCCTGGCAGAGCCAATTACCAGCTGCACAAAGTTGGGAAACTTAACTTCCCTGAACTTGAGTTTTCTCCTCTGTAAAATGAGCATAACGGCCAGGCATGGTGGCTTACACATGTAATCCCAGCACTCAGGGAGGCAGAGGAGGGCGGATCATGAGATCAAGAGACAGAGATCATCCTGGCCAACATGGTGAAACCCCATCTCTACTAAAAATACAAAAATTAGCTGGGCCTGGTGGCGGGCACCTGTAGTCCCAGCTACTCCGGAGGCTGAGGCAGTAGAATCACTTGAATCCAGGAGGCGAAAGTTGCAACGAGCCAAGATCGTGCCACTGCGCTCTAGTCTGGCAACAGAGCAAGACTCCGTCTAAAAAAAAAAAAAATGTATAACAGCATCTACTCCATAGTCTCACGGAGATGGTTAAATGGTACCACTCATTAAAGAACCTACCATCTTATAGACTTACCTTTAGTATATGTTTTACGTTTATACACCAAACAACATACAAAAGGTTTAGTAAAAAAGGCATTCACTGTCATCACTTATAGTCTATACCATAGCATTAAGTGCAGTTTCAAGGAGAAATGTTTTGGAAGGAGATTCATCTGCCCACTAAAATGTTAGGAATCCAGAATGATCTACTTGGCTAGATGATGTGCTCACAGTTGGGTACTGGACAACGGGGCCATTGGTATGTGCTTAAAGCACTCATGGTCACCTTTAAAGCTTTTCTCCCAGGCAAAGAGTGACCCAGCTGGAGTACTCACCCTTGGCAAGCACTCAACTGTGGACTCGGAATCCAAATGTAACTATAGTTTTCTCATCTGTCTAGTAAGAGTCCATGACAGTTTTCCTTATCTTTAAAGTCTCTTCCAGTTGGAACAGTCATATAACAGCTCATAGTTATAGGAGAAACACAGAACAGAGAAAAGTGTTTCCTGCCGACTTGCCTACACCTGTAGTGGATGCCCAAACTGGTTCCAAGAATGAATGATATAATGATGCAGACATTCATTTTCTTGTCTCTTGGAGCTGCAGTTTAATCACCTGAAACTCTCTGTACCAAGTGACGTGCTGGCATGTCCTTTCTACAAGTGCTGACTTGTGCTTGGTAAGGAGACTGGTTTAAGATCTCCCTCAGTTCAAATGCAAATAATAGCTAACAGTTGTTGAGTATTTACCATGTGTCAGATATTGTTTCCAGTTAACTTGGGACATAGCAACTGATTCAGTCCTCTCACCCTGAGGTAAGGACCACTGTTTTTATATCCTATGCTAATATAAGAGTACTTATATTTTCCTAGATGGGGAAACTGAGGCCCTAAGAAATTCTGTGCCTAGCCCCAGAGTTACAGGGCTAGGGAGAGGAAGCAGCAGAGATTGGTTTGTGCTGAGCCACTAAGGAAATTTGTAATTGACCTGTACTTAAGGTCGGGAAGTACTCTCCTCTGACTTCCTTTTAAAAAACCATGCAAAAGGGCCCAAGTGGAATTTCAGCTCATGATCTCAGCATTATTTAGCATGATGCTCAGATTCATGTGTCTTGGACTTAACAGGTGGATGTGAGAAAGAACTCCTGCTCTACCTGCTGGAAAGGTCCAGCATGCTCAGGTAGATTTACAGACCCTAGTACTTACAGGGGCCTCTCCAGGGGATGTCTTCCCCACCCCAACCCTAGTTTCTGGCTGGATGCTCCCAAGAGCTCTGTGGCCAGTAGACAGCACTAAAGCAAAGGAGCCCAGGAGGTCTTCTGGCTGCCTCTCTCATCGAATCAGTCTTGTTCTCTTCTACTGCTTTCCCGGTGTGTATTCACATACCTGCTTTCACAGGTAGCCGGGTCCAGGATCACTACCACACCTGCACCCAATCTTTACATCTCAGCCTCCAGGAAGAAAGGGACCCTCTCCCTATCTCTACTTAGGGAAACCTCAAAGAAGGGCTTTGATTGGCTACAATTGGCACCTGTGCCCTTCCCTGGACCCATCACAATGGCCAAGAAAGTGAGGGATCATTTTTGGTTCAGCACAGGCCAGGTCTCCACCTTTGACCAATTTCTGCAGTCAGGGAATTGGGGTCACTTCAGAAGATAGCAGCCCCTGATGAGAGAGCTAGAAGGGCGGTGGGGGCTAGATGTACCCATGAAAAGAGAGATCAAGTTCCAAAAGACAGAACATATAAATGAATGGACACAATAACACAGTGAGTCATGAATATAGAAAAATAGTTCTCAGAGGATTCCTCAGAGTAAGACAAGCTGAAAGCATAACACTCTGCCCATGTGAATGGGAAGTTTTGCCACTGGGCTGTGGGTCAGCTACAGAAGGAAGAGGATGTGTGGTCAAGGGGATGTGTGAGGGGTGATCAGTTTGCTCAGAGAAGGGGTCGACTCATTTACCCAGCTCTGCCTGTCTTTCTTCTGCTCCTCAAACTAGCTGGGCCTTCTCACACAGGGCTTTTGCACGTCATGGGTTCTTTTATGTAACACAGCTCAAGTCTTCTGCATCCTTCAGGATCCGGTGTAAATCTTGTCCCCTCAGAGAGACCTTTTCTGAGCTCTAAGCCAGGTTTCTCTTTATTCTTGCCTTTTATATAACCCTCTTTTATTCAGAGCACATACAGTAAATTTTAGTCATTTATTTACTTGTTTATTTACTCATTTAGTTAGTTATTGACCTGTCTGTCTTCCCAATGGACTGTGCCTGTTTGACTCCCTTGCATCTCTTCAAGGCTTATCCAGTGCCTGGCAATCACTAGTACTCAGTAAGTATTGGAGGAACAATGAAATGGCCTTGTGTGAATGACGATTTTAGGGGACATCAAAAGCAATCAGACTGTGTCAATGTAGGTGGGGTGAGGGGAGAAGATTCACAAGAGGAAAGACATGAGAGTCACTGATGTGGTTTGGCTGTGTCCCTGCCCAAATCTCACTTTGAATTGCAATCCCCATAATCCCCACGTGTCAAGGGTGGGACCAGGTGGAGGTAGGTGTATTATGGGGGCAGTTTGCCCCATGCTGTTCTTATGATAATGACAGAGTCTCACAAGGTCTGATGGTGTTTTGTTTTATTTTGTTTTGTTTTGTTTTTGAGATGGAGTCTCGCTCTTATTGCCCAGGATGGAGTGCAATGGCGTGATCTCAGCTCACCGCAACCTCTGCCTCCTGGGTTCAGCGATTCTGCCTCAGCCTCCTGAGTATCGGGAATTATAGGCATGCACCACCGTGCCCAGCTGATTTTTTTTGTATTTTTAGCAGAGACAGGGTTTCTCCATGTTGGTCAGGCTGACCAACCTCTGACGTCAGGTAATCTGCCTGCCTTGGCCTCCCAAAGTGCTGGGATTATAGGCGTGAGCCACCGTGCCCAGCCGATCCGATGGTTTTATAAGCATCTGCCACTTCCCTTGTTGGCATTCATTCTCTCTCCTGTGACGTGGTGCCTTCCACCATGACTATAAGTTTTCTGAGCTTCCTCAGCCGTGAAGAACTATGACTCAATGAAACCTCTTTTATAAACTACCTAGTCTTGGGTGTCTCCTTATAGCAACATGAGAATAGACTAATATAGTCAGAATTAGTAGAAGTCAGAAGACAGAGCAGGAAGTGCTGGGGCCAGCATCATGCCCTCAAGAATCCCATGAGAAGGTGGGAAGAAGGTTGGGGCTTCCCACTTTGTGTGAGGTGAGGTTTATCCAGACCGATTGACCCAAACAGCCGGGACGGGATAATGCCAGTGGGCATCTGGTTTCCACAGCCTGCCTCTGCCCTGAAATTCTCTGTAGCAAACCCATATCCCTGAGGGGAGATGGTTTTCAAGACAGCTGGTAGGGATGCCGGGGAGCTCCTGTGCCCCTCAAGTGCATCCTGATCCTGTCTCCATCCTCTTCCGCCCTGTTCCCCCTGCTCCCCCTGCTATTTGGGCACAGCGGTTAGCCATGCTTCCCTCTCCCAGCAAAATTCCAGAAAATTCCCACCGCCATTTTGCCACAAGATGGATGCGGTCATAGTAGGGCCTGCTGTATTTTCGGAACAGAACTCTGCACACGAGCCTAACTGACCAGCGAGCTGACAGAACACCACGGCTTTCCCTGAAAGGCTCTGACATTAGTGCCCAAGCACTCTCACTGCCTCAAGGTTGAACCCAGGGCCCCTGTGTTTTTGAAAATGTGAAATGATAATTGAGAAGATGAAGCGAATCAAGTTTTGGGGGTCCTTGGTGTCTGGGCATCAGGTACTCAGCTGTGAAAGGAAAATGCTGACCTTTGAGCACAAAACAGTCATCTGACAGTTAGAATGAAGAGACTTTTTACCACTTCAAGGCAGTAAATTGAACTTGGAAAAGGGCACCTTCCTTTCAGGGAGGCCTGATTTGTACGGCCACTATTTCTGAGTGATATAAAGATGGTCTTGGAGATCTTCAGTGTCCAGCTCCTGACCCATTACCTGCTTAGGGGGTGGTAGATAGTGTAGACAGTAAGCTGCTTGCTGGACTCTGTACAGGACACCCCTACATGGTAGGTCGTGTGGACGACAAGCTGCTCATTGGCCTCTGCACCTGGCACCCCCATACCGTAGGTAGTGTAGACACGAAGCCACTCATTGGTCTCTGCACCCAGCACCCCTACATGGCAGGCAGTGTGAACAGCAAGGTACTCATTGACCTCCACACCTGGCACCCCCATACCGTAGGTAGTGTAGACACAGAGCCACTCATTGGTCTCTGCACCCAGCAGCCCCACAGGGTAGGTGTGGACACCAAGCTGCTCAGTTGGCCTCTGCACCTGGCACCCCAGCATGGCAGGTAGTATAGACACTAAGCTAGTCATTGGTCTCTTCACCTGGCACCCTCACAGGGTAGGTAGTGTAGACCGTAAGCTGCTTTTGGCATCTGCATCCTGCCTCTCCACAGAGTAATTTGCAGTCCTCATCTTGTGGCTGCCCAAGGCATGATGAGCACATGGTGAGACGAGGGCATAAGCAGGGTGAAGATGGCTTTGGCTGTGGCTTTCTGGGATGCAGAGTGGCCTCCCAGGAAATAAGGCTGATTACCTCCAGGTTGGCACCCCTCCCAAGTGTACAGATGTTCCCATACCACTGCTGTGCATGTCTCCACTGCATGTCTTCCTTGTCCCCCCACCATCCTGCTGCCCCCGTTAGCACTCTGTGTCAGCTGTCCTGTTGGTGACCCCAGACCCACATTCAGTGGAGCACGGGATGCCGCTGAGCAGCCATCCTAGGTGCGAGGATGAGCCTCCCTCATCTTGAGAAACATTCCTTTGCTTTCAAAACCCTGTTGGAACATGGCACCAAATTTTTGTCTTTGTATTTTTGCTTGGTTTGAAAACATTTTTTTCTTCTATAGAAAACAAACACACATGCAAACAAAAATATATTGGGACAAGAGCCTGCCCTTCCTTGCCAAAAAAGAAAACAAACCACAGATAGATTTGGCTGTTCCTGTCTCAGAAGTATATTTGTGAAACACTTGTGAATGATTATATTCCATATAACACCATACAAATTTTGTTGGCACATGTGGGTAACTTCTTAGCACCCCACAGAAATAATTATTAATGATAGCCTAATTCACCAAAAACAAACCGAAACTCATTTCCTTCCTAGCAAGAGACTTCCAAATCTCTTGCTTTTTTCCTTTTCATTTATCCATAAATTATGTCTGTATAAAGTGAGAACAACTGATGACTTGGATCTGTGTCATGGGCAAGTTAGGAAGTTTCTGAATGAAAAATGATGGAATGCCTCACTGATCTGAGTGTTTGATTTGGCAGTGACACGGTCTCTCCGTGTACACATTGTTAACTCTTGCTGAGGATCAGAAGGGGAGAAAGAGGTTGAATTCAGTCATAAACTGGGAGCGCACCGTCGGTTTTGCATGTGGCCCGCTTTGGGTGGGAGGGGGATGTTAGTGGCTGGGTTTCTGATGGGATGTTGGGGTTTTACTTCTACACAAGAAATACATATTCCTATGGATTTGTTATACTTCACTTTTTCAAATATGGGAAAAAAGAATCAACCCTAACCTTAACAATTGGTCCTTGCTGAAATATAGCAATGTGGGAATCCTTGAGCAATGAAAACAGACATCATTCTATAATTTGCATTTTCTTATCTGGGTAAATTTATTTCACAGCTCAGAGATATCCATTGTAAATTTAAGAGCGACACCACAGCTTATACTTCACTTTAATCCTGCTAGTCCTATCTGACTGTGCATCACTCACCTTATCTGTCAAGCACCTAGTTGTCAAGTTACATGTTGTGTGGTGTTCAGGTAATTAGGCTCTGTTTGTAATCTCAGAAGGAGCTGGCAAGACAGGTGGGGAGACAGAATGAGGCAAATGTCCAAAGATTTATTTTGTCTCTGACTGTAGTAAGTACCTTAAAAGTTGAATGCTGTAGAGATATGCAGAAAAGTAATATCCCAGCCCCTCCAATGTTTCCTAGAGAGGGGAAAACTACCTTTGACCTATAAACCTGGCTTCCAAACCATGAGGTTAAGAGAAAGAGGGTGGAGACAATGACCATTTCCTTATTTTTCTAACCAGAAGAGATTTCGTTACTTGGAAAAATCTAGAAATAGTTCCTCGAGGAGAAGGCTCACTGAGGTATTCTTTCTTAAGAATGAATTTATTTAGTAGCATGAATGAATTTAGTAGAATTTCAGCTACTAGAGGTAAGTCCAGCTCCAAGGAAGTGTGTCAGCAGAGGAAGAAGGAGAACAATGAGGGTGGCCAGGGCTCTGTCAGGCTTCTGGAGGGATCAATGAAAGGCGAACTTCAAGTCCTGGGTGAAGGGCACTGGGTGCGGGCTCAGCACTGGGCCAACAGCAGCCTCAGGGAGCATTTGGATACTGAGGGACTGTGTTTTCTTCACATGTGAGTGATATAGTTTTAGATGGATGGGTTAAAAGCAAAGCCATGTGTTCTCTGAGTGGGAAGCAGGCTGGATTCTGAGAGTTCACAATCATTGGGGTTTCACATCGCATACCTGCAGCCACATTTCAGACAAGACTGTGGACTCACTGTGGTGAGGCAGCTTTTGAAACCACAGCTAGTAGCCTTCCTTCTGTCTCACCAAGCTAAGGACAGGCTGACTTCTATATGGGACCTTCCTTTCCCTGCACAGTAGGAGCCCATTTCTAATTCACATTCTGGCACTGACAAGCTCTGTGATCTTGGTTACGTCATCTCATCTTCCTAGGCCCCAGCATCCCTTCTAGGGGACGGAAGTAATGATAGTTGACCCCTCACAGCCACGCCCAGGGCTAGCACAGTCTGCTCTGGACTCACCAGGCAAGGGCCCTGTGCGTCTGAAATTTCTCAAAGGAAGGAAGTGCAGTCAGGGCCGCAGTTAGCATGGATTCAATGCACAGTCCCCACTCTGCTAATCAGATCATCACTTCTCACACCTCCAGGGAACAGAAATATATATAATGTTTATCTGAGATACTTGAGGTTAATAGACTTTATGTTTTAGAGTTACAGAAAAGTGAGTGGAAAGTACAAGAAGTCCCCATATCCCCATCGCTTACCCTATCTACCCTCACTTCCTCTGTTAACATCTTACATTAGTGTGCTACATTTATTACTATTGATGAACAAATAATAATGCATTATTATTAACTCAACTTTATAGTTTATATTAGGGTTTATTCTTGGTGTATAGTTCTGTGGGATTTGCCAAATGTGTAATGTCCTGAATCTACCATTAACTATCCTACAAAATCATTTCATTACCCTAAAAATCATCAGTGCTCTGCCCATCCATCCCTCTCTCCCACCAACCCCTGGAAACCACTGATCTTTTTTCTGTCTCATAGTTTATTTCTTCCAGAATGTCACATAGTTGGCATTATACAGTATGTAGCTTTTCAGATTGGCTTCTTTCACTTAGTAATATGTGTTTAAAGTTCCACTGTATCATCTTGAGGCTTCATAACTCATTTCTTTTCATTGCTGAATAATGTTCCATTGTCTGAATGCACCACAGTTTGTTTATTCATTCACCTACTGAAGGATGTCTTAGTTGCTTCCAATTTTTGTCAATTAAGAATAAGACTGCTATGAATATTTATGTATAGGTTGTTGTGTGAATATAAGTTTTCAGCTCATTTAGATAAATATCAAGGAACACAATTGCCCGATCAATCATATGGTAAAAGTATGTCTAGTTTTGTAATAATCTTCTAAGTTATCTTCCAACATGGCTATACCATTCTTCATTCCCACCAGTAATGAATAAGAATTCCTGTTATTCCACATCTTTGCCAGCATTTAGTGGAGCCAGTCTTTTGGATTTTGGCCACTCCAATAGGTACATAGCTGTAGGTCATTGTTTTTTTAAAAACTTGCATTTTCCTAATGACATATGATTTGGAACATCTTTTCATATGCTAACTTTTCATCTGTATATCTTCTTTGTCGACGTTTCTGTTCAGAACTTTTGCTCACTTTTTAATTGGGTTGTTTGCTTATTGTTGAATTTAATGAATTCTTTGTATAGATTGCTCACTAATTCTTTATCAAATATATGTTTTGCAAATATATTCTCCCAGTCTGTGGCTTGCCTTTTCATTCTCTGAGTAGTGTCTTTCACAAAACAGTTAATTTTAATGAAATTCAATTTATGTATTTTTTATTTCTTTTATCTTGTATGTTCATCTGAAAAATCATCACCAAACCCTAGGTCACCTATATTTTCTCTTATGTTATCTTCTAGAGGTTTTATAGTTTTGCATTTTACATTTGGTCTATGATCCATTTTGAGTTAATTTTTGGGAAAGGTATAATGTCAGTGTCTATGTTTATTTTCTTTTGCATATGGATGTCTAACTTTCCCAGCACCATTTATTGAAAACTCTTTTCTCTATTGCATTGCCTTTGATACCTTGTCAGAGATCTATTGACTATGTTTATTGTGTTTCATTAATCTGTCTTTTCTTTCAGAAATATCACATTATCTTGACTGCTATAGCTTTGTAAGAAGAGATGAAGTCAGGTAGTTTTAATCCTCGGACATTATTTTTCTCCAGTAGTATGTTGGCTATTTTGGGTCTTTTGCCTTGCCATATAAACTCTGGAATCAGTTTGTTCATATCCACAAAATTACTTGCTGTGATTTTGATTTTAGATTGCATTGAACCCGTAGAGCAAGTCAGGAAAAACTGATATCTTAACAATACTGAGTCTTCCTATCCATGAAGATGAAATGCCTCTCCTGTTTTTTTTTTAGTTCCTTTTGATTCCTTTTATCAGAGCTTTATATTTTTTATATAGATCTTATACATAGTACATTAGATTTATACTTAACTTTTTGTTATTTAGTGCTAATATAAATGGTATTATGTTTTTGCTTTCAAATTTCAATTGCTCATTGCTGATATGTAGGAAAGCATTTAACTTTTGTAAATTAACTTTGTATCCTACAACCTTGTGGTAATTAGTTTCAGGAGGTTTTTGGGTTGATTCTTTGGAATTTTCTACATAGATAATTTTGAAACCTGTGGGAGGAAAAAGAGTTTTATTTTTTCCTTTCCAATCTCCATGCCTTTCATTTATTTTTCCTGTCTCATCACATTGGATAGGACTTTTATTATGATGTTAAATAGGAGTAGTGAGAGGAAACATCATTGCCTTATTCTTGCTCTTAGAGGAATAATAACTGGTTTCTCACCTTTACTTTTACTGTTAAACCCTCCCAATAATTGGGGAGTGCTCTACCCATAATTGCCTTGGCATTCACTCTTCCTTGTTTAAGGCCTTTCTCTGGCCATGGATAAGGCCCAGCCCATAATATGAAGAAAGCCAGGAGTGGCTGAGAGTTAATAAAGCATCTTGTTTCTTACCATTGTTACTGAAGGCTTTTGATAGGTGTTTTTTTTTTTTTTACCAGGTTACCTCTATTCTTAGTTTTCTGAGAGTTTTTTAAGGTCATAAATCAGTGTTAGATTTTGTTAAATGCTTTTTCTGCATCTATTGATAAGTTCATATGATTTTTCTTCTTTAAGCTGTGAATGTGATGAATTACATTAATTTATTTCAAATGTTAATCCCACCTTGCATAACTAGAACAAATATGACCTGGTCATGGCATATAATTTTTTATATACTTTGTTGGATTTGATTTGCTGATATTTTGTTGAGGATTTTTTTTGCATCTATGTTCATGAGAGATATTAGTCTGTAGGTTTCCTTTCATGTAATTCATCTGGTTCGGTAGTGAAGTAATGTTGGCCTTATAGAATGAGTTAGGAAGTATTCCCTCTGCTTCATCTTCTGGAAGACATTGTGGATAATTGACATAATTTCTTCTTTAAGGGCTTGGTATAATTTACTAGTGAACTTATCTGGGCCTGATTTTCTTTTAGTAAATTATTAATTGCTAATTAGATTTTTTAATGATATAGGCCTATTTGGATTATATATTTCTCTTTATTTGAATTTGATAGATTTTGTCTTTCAAAGAATTGGCCCATATTATCTAGGTTTTCAAAAATCTGCACATAGGGTTGTCAGAATATTCCTTTATCATCCCTTTAATGTCAATGAGATAAGTAGTGATGGTCCCTCTTTCATTTCTGATGTTAGTAATTTGTGTCTTCTTTTATTTTTCTTTTTACCTGGCTAGAGTTTGATCAATTTTATTGCCCTTTTAGAGGAAACACCTTTTTGTTTTGATGATTTTTATCTATTGTTTTCTTCTTTTTAGTTTCATTGATTTCTGCTCTAATTTTTATTATTTCTTTTCTTCTGCTTACTTTGGATCTAACAGCTTTTTTTTTCTTTTTTTACTTTCCTAAGGTAGATGCTTAGGTTGTTGATTTTAGATATCTTTTTTTATATGTGCATTCTCTCTAAGCACTACTTTCCGTGTCCCACACATTTTGATACATTTTACTTTTATTTTTATTTATTTTATTTGAGACAGTTTTAAAAATAAAAAGATAAGTTAACACACTCTGTATAACCACCAACTAGAGCTGACCTTTTTCACCACCTTATATCTGCTTTGTCTCTTTTTAAGAAAAGCCAGTACAGCACTACACATAATACGGATCTTGTCTCCTCACCATCATTAGTCTGCATCATTCCTCACCCCTTATTTCTAAATATAGCCTGACTTGAAGTTAGTGTGTTTCTTTTCAACCCAATTACTTCTACTGATTTGGATGACAACCTCGATTACTCCTACACCAACAATGTGGACCTCAGGAAGCTAGAAGGGATCACAGTACAATAAAAGATAGTAGCAGCAGATTTCATAGATATCTAGTCCAGAATGCATGGATGTGCATTTATGAACAATACATCTGTCTTAGTTTGGAATCTCTTAGAAGCAGACCCAGGGTCAAGGATTCGAAGGCAAATAGTTTATTTGAAAGTGCAGATCAGGGAACTGGAATGTAAGACAAGGAAGGGAAGAACTCTGAGAAAAAGTACGTTGTCAAGGAAGATATCATTTGATAACGGGAGCTTAATCCCTGTAGGAACTCTGAGGCAGTGGTGAGCACAAATGGGGAAGTGGGATACTCATCCACCACATCCATCAGCCATCAGTTAAGAGCAGCCCCCAGGTGCATTGAACCCCTGGTATTTCTGAACATAGACAGTCTAAGTCGGCTGTGAGAGCCAGAAATTGCCCTTGAGAAGGAAGGTGTAAGTCTCCACATGCAGAAATCAGACAGATGGGTGCTGGCATGGTCAAGGTGAGGAGATGTGGGCAATTTGCCCAAACCTCTTATTAAAAATTTCTTTTCTTAGGTTTAGCTTACTTGGTAGCTACAGAAAAAGAATAAAAAGTAAGAGCACTACCCTTAACTGATTATATGCTGTGTACCAGGTCCCAGCATCTCAGTCTATCCTTACAATAACCCTTTAGGAAACTGTTGTTACCTTTATCTTCATTGTCCAAATGAGGCGCATAGGGGTTCAGTGCTGACCAGAGGCCAGTGCCAGCACCAGAACTCTGACTCACCTGCCCAGGACCCCAAGTTGTTGCTCAGAGAGTGTGGCTTCAGTAACCCTTAAGAACATTCAGGAAGGAAAAGGCTGTCATGGCAAAGAGAGCTTATTTTGAGTCAACTTTTAGCGGGCAATGTATAATGAGTTCTGTGAGCCTTTTAATTAAACATGGAAAAACATGAGAGGTGGAAAGCAAGCTGCTTAAATGGGAAAGCTAATATTTACAGATTTAAAAACCATGTAAAAGTCTGAAAATCCAGGTCTCTCATTAGGTGTAATATAATTACTGAATTTACGTTTCCTAGCAATAAGGAAAAACATGCTAATTCTCCATCCATGGATTGCATTTAAGCAGGTCTTGGATATGGCTGCTGGCTGAAGCCTGTTGTCAAGGGATTTATCTTTGGGCTTTTTAATGGAAGCAAGCATTTGGGGAAGTTGTCCTATAAAGGATAGAGTTACTCTTATTCTCTGCATTCAGGTGACTTGGATGAGATGTTTGAGGAGTGCGTCTCAGAAGGGGAAAGTGCTCTTTATGTGACCTTGACTCATTCTTCCGGAATGTCTGCCTACATGGAAAACACTAGGCTAAAAACAAAGACACTTCAGCTTTGCCACTAGCCAGCTGTGGGACTTTGGACAAGTCCATAGACGTCTCTAGATTTAGAGTGACTGTTGGTGAGGTCCTCTTCAGCTCTGTTAATTGTACATGGCAGACAAGTGAACATGTAAGCAATGGAGCCTTTGCCAAAAGCCTTTCACATATACCTGCAGTGCTTATTGTTAGGTGCAGCCCACTTCTGCCACCAGCTTATCCCATTTTGTGTCATTAAATGGCTTTCCCCTCGGCGTTAGGCCTGGCGCTTCACTGTGGTCCTCAGCATCTCTCATATGAAATGGATGAGGGCACTGAAAGTATATACATCCACATTATGGATCCCACAAAGCTGGAGAAATGAGCAGAAAGTACCTTGTTGAATCACTTAAAAGAGCCCTAGCTGGTGTAATAGGTAGGGCCCCACATTTCAGTGGTTTGACACCAAAGAAGTTTATTTCTCACTCTTGAAAAGTCTCATGCTGTATTCAGCAGGCAGCCTTCCATGCAGTGACTCAGGAACCCAGGAGCCTACAATTTTCTGCTCATTATCTGCTGGGACTTCAGGCATTCCCTCCCGCCTAGAAGATGGAGAGAGAGGATGGGGGATCACAAAGGAGACTTGAAAGGGCCAGGCTAAGAAGTGGTGCATATCATTTCTGCCCATGTATTATTGGCCAGAGCTCAATGTGCCCCAGATGTAGAGAGTATGGGTTTTGTTGGGATCATAGCTGACTCTGCCTTAATTGTATGAGAGCAGAAATGGGGTTCACAGAGGTCTGGCAGACTGTATGAGGGAACACATGTTAAAAGAAAAAATTTGGTGGAAAAAATTTGAAATCAGCTCTGGGATTGATAAAAGCCTTTTTGCAGAAGCATTGGACAAGGAGGATGTGGCTTAAGAATATCACACCTGTCAGTGGCTATGAGCTTGGGTCTGCATTTAATGTACTGAAGGAGTAGCTAATGTTTGCCAAGTGCTTTCTATGTGACAGGCATGTCTTGGGCATTTTCTTCCATCATCTCATTTCATTTTTACACCCATCCTCCTAGGCAAGTATTCTCATCACTTGCATTTCACAGATAAAGTATCTGAGGCTCAAGGAGATCAAGTGATTTTGCTCGAGGTCATAGGGCTGATGTGGGGAAGATGATATTCAAACCTATCTTGGGTTTGTTCAGGTTCTGTGTCTTTCTAAAGGATGATTGTCTGAACCAGGGCAGAGTTAGCTCACTCTGCTCCCTTCTCTGCTAGATGGACATCCTTTGGACCAGTGTAGTCAGTTCTCTTCTGGCAAATGGGGAAGGAAGCAGGCTTAGTGGTGAGGGATGGGCGTGGTGTCAAATTCCTATCCTGGAGATAAAGAAGGGTGCCTAGTGTTGTTTGCTCTGGAGAATGGGCATTTTAGGTGGCTAGTCCGTCTACTAGAAGAAAGGGAAGACTGAATGGACAGGTTTTTAGAGCCCCAAACAGTAGGACTAGGGCCTGAACAGGTGCAGTTATGGGGGGCAAAGTTTTGTTCAATAGAGGAAGTGCTTTTTTTGCCTTAAAAAAATGGACACACACACACACACACACACACAAATAAAATAAAATAAAATAAAATAAAATAAAATAAAATAAATAGAGACAGGAAGATGCAAGTTTGCCATCAGTGGAAGTATTTAGGTTATGCTGGGCACAATTTTCTGGCAGTGGTGTTGAGAGAACTCAAGCACCTCTTGGTGGGTTGCAATGAAGGTTGTTCCTCTATGAACCTATACCAGGATGCCCCGTAGGTAGTTGGTCCACTTGCTTCTTTGCACCCCACTGCGCTCTTGAAAGAGCCCCATTGCTGCACCGGGGACACCTTAATGAACTTAATTTCTGTGGCAGACTTAATCCACCCTCATGTCTCCAGTGGTTATCAGAGTGGGTACGTAGTGAAGGCTGTCATTAACGAATGAACGCGTAGCATACATGCATGAATGAATGTAGGGTTGGGAGGTAGGGATACATGACTTCTTAGCTCCCTGCTGACCCTAGAATTTCATAGTTTCATGAACAAAACGAGCTCGCTCCTTCCAGCACTTGCCAGTGGATTTAGCTTTTTCCAGCCTGAGCTGGTTCTAGGTTCTGGGGGAAGCCCACAGTTCCAGTCATCCCTTCCTCCCAAAATGCAGGATCTAGGGTTTTCACTGCCCCTCCTGTACATGCCAGGATGGCTAGACCTGGTCTCCAAACCCTCAACTGTAGTTCGGAGCCAGACACATTGCTGGACCCCATGCTCTGTGATTATTTTAGCATTACTGAGGACATTGTTGATATGATTAATAGTTACTATATATCAGGTACTTATATATACAAGTCACAAAAGGTTACTTTGCATACTCTTTTAATTCCAGTAACCAACTGTAAGATAGTCTTTATAATTCACGTTTTCCAGTGTGCAAACAAAACCTTGGCTTTCAGAGAAGGTCAATGGCTGATTCCAAATGCAAGCCTCATCCACCTAACTTCAACACCGTGCTTTCCCGGGGGTCACACGATTTCTCTGAACCCTCGAGTCACAGCGTCCAACAGTTGTCATTTGTCCTTTTCTCCCCAGAAGTAGTCTTGAGTGGTTTGCCTTGTTAACATTGTATCCCAGTATGTGGAGGCCATGGTGAATCGGATAAGGCTCACACAGTCATGGTTGGAGGTATGAGTTCAGGCTACCTTTGGGTCAAACTTGGGCCACACCATTCAGTAGCATATTATCCTCAAGTCCCCATTGTCCCCTTTGTACAGTGTGGATGACACTTGTGCCAGTCTTCCCAGAAAGTGGTCAAAGAGTCAATGAGACAAACTGTGCAGAACCACTTAGCACAGTCGTGGCCGCTGCTCAACACTCCGTAAATTATTAGGATTTGAGAGAAAGCAGAAGGCTGTAAAGTCGTTATCTCCTCTCCTACTAATAAAGGAGAGAAAACAACACTTTGTGGACAGGGAAAGCACAACTAAGCAGCAGCCACTCAGCCCCTCCTGGGTGTGCATCGTGGGATGGACACATGTAGGGACCTGCCTCTTTTGTTCAGGAGTCATTTATTAGTGAAGTGGGCAAGAAAAAGAAGTGAATGGGCAGGGAGAGGGAGGCGGGAAATGGGAAGGACCCATCAAGGGACAACATCTAGGGTATCTATGATGCTAGAACTGGGTGAAATGCCTTTTAGAGTCATGTCTCTGCAGAGGTGGCAGCAGGCAGAATTCTCCACCACCCCCGACCCTTGGTGGCTGAGGGCCAGCTCCCCTGAATTTCCAGGGACTGAGCATCTTTGCTAGGCTTTGGAGAGAGCTCAGTGACAGTAGAGCTGGGAGCTGCTGCTGGCACTGACAGTGGGATTCTGCCCCGGACATGGGATGTGCCTCATAGCCACAGTGAAATAAAGAGCCCAGGGCTACTGGCCTTCCGGCCCCACTTGGGGCCCAAGCTCTGGGGCCAAAGACACGCATTTCCAGGAAGATCAGCCTGACGAGTCTTGGGCTGGGGCCCTAATTAGGAATTTGGAAAATGCCTTGACCTGTGGCAGGAAAATAAATGCTCTCAGTTCTTGCCAGCCACAGTGCCCAGCCCCATGGAATGTCTAGGCCCATGGCTCTTGAGCTGGGGTCCTCCATCTTTTTCTCTCTTTGAGTTTGAACATCCCACTGATTCACAAGGGCCTGGAAAATGAGATGAATGAGAACTTCTTCTTGGGCAGTCATATTTGCAAGCCTTGGACTTAAACCTCATGTCTTGGATCTTTGGGGGAAGAAGAGGAATACTTGCTATGGTAAGTTCTCTGAGAGAAACCTCATCTTACCCACTGCTCTGTATCTAGGGGTCCAACCCCCAGCCCTTGAAGGGCTGCCAATAGAGTGTTCATTCCAGGTACACTTTATCTTGAAACTTGTTAGAAAGGAGCATTAAGTAGAAAATAAAGGGAAATTAAATACCTTTCTTTTTTGATGACCTTTGCACTCATTCATTCATTCATTCATTCAGTATTCTCACTTTTTTTTCCCAAGAAACAGAGCTATGAGGTCCAAACCCTGAGGCATTGACAGCCTGGGGAGAGAGAAACAGAAGGTGTGCATCACTTTGGAAAGGGTTGACACAAAACATCAACCATAGGAGCCGAGTGAGAGCACGGTGCTTCAGAGGAGTCGGGTCTCTACAAGTTAGTGTGGTCATAGCATACTCCTTTTCTTTGGTTCATAAGAAGTTAGGTAAGAAAGCTTCAGACAACATGATGGCAGTCCTCTCCACAAACAGTAAACTGGACTTGCTTCCAACATTCAGGCAGTAGCCAACCAGCAACTTTCAAACTCCAGACAGCTCTCATGTAGGACGGGGTTGCATCCCTTGTTACATGTTCTTTCTGTTTTCACTGCCAATGAGATTAGAGGGGAGGAGGAGGTGGCAGAGGGGAGGGAGGTTGGAGGGGTGTGGACCGAGGAAGCCTTCCCTCTGTGCAACGTCACTTGTCATGTTCTCATCACACAGTTGTCATTTTTGCACCTGGGCAGTCCCCCTCATGTGCTAATTTCCTGAGGATAGTGGCCACCTTTCTGGAGACATCACCAGCCACCAGCTCATAGAGTACTTTTGACTTAAAAAGGTGCCCCTTATGATGATCACAGCCTTGTGGGCACTGGCTTAGTGAGTAGGTGATACCTTGATTCAAATTTATAAAACAATGGGTCGGGCGTGGTGGCTCACACCTGTAATCCCAGCAGTTTGGGAGGCCAAGGAGGGTGGATCACTTAAGGTCAGAGTTCGAGACTAGCCTGGCCAACATGGCGAAACCCCATCTCTACTAAAAATACAAAATTTAGCGGGGCATGGTGCCCCACACCTGTAGTCCCAGCTCCTCAGGAGGCTGAGGCTGGAGAATAACTCGAACGAGGGAAGTGGAGGTTTGCAGTGAGCTGAGATCGCGCCACGGCACTCCAGCACTCCAGCTTGGGTGACAGAGAGAGACTCTGTTTCAAAAAAAAAAAAAAGAAGAAAACAAATTTATATGATGATTTTTGGGGTTTTGTTAATGTTCCATTACTTAACCCAGGTTCTGAGTACATGGGTATGTTCAGTTTGTGAAAATTTATGGAATTTACGATTTAAGTACTTTTCTTGTATGTATTTAATACTTCAGTGAAATTTACAAAAAGAACAAAGGTAAAAGAAAACACGTATTTTAAAATACTCCTTCCTTGAGCTTGTCTTGGCAAGAGGAGCTAGTGGCAGGATTTCAGCACCCAGTTGCCTCTTCAGCCAAAGGTCCCTGTGCATTGCACATCCTACACAACTGTGCACGACTGTCCTCACCTGCATCAACATCTTATGTCTCTGTGATTGGGGGTTTCTATATCAGTTCTTGGCCCCGGCAGGCTTTCTTATCAGTGGCTGTCTACTTGGTCCATTCGTCATCATATTGAGCCTCTAGCCATTCGAGCAGGGCCAGCACTTTACTTCCTTCATTGCTGATGATAAGTCTGCTGTGTGGCACAGTGCAGAGGTGACTTGTGCCAACTCAAGAGTTTTGTTACTTGAACTAATCCCCTGCTTTTGCAAGAGTGAATGAAAGGTTGGCTGGCAGCTCCCTGTTGTGGAAATATTTTGAATGTTGGCTGCAAAGGCAGGTAGGACTGGAAGATTCTCAAGGTTATCAGAAAGGTCACATTTTCAGCTGCTGATAAATAACTTTCAAGTGGTTTCTCACAGACTCCATCCCTTTCTGGTGCTGTATTCCTCTCCCCTCTTCTCTGCATGCCTGCCTCGGGAGTACACCACACAGTCCTGTCATGCGGCTGGCATCTCAGATCCCAGGACATCCAAAGAGAATCAACTTGGTCTCTTTTTTTCCCCTAGCAGTGCTAGAAATGAGCTTTCAGCCCCAGTAAAGTGAAAGAAGGAAGTGTTTACCAAGAGCCTCCCTCCCCATCCCGTTGGCTTTCCTTGACTTGCTTCAGTCTGTCCGCATGTTATAAGACAGGATTCTCTCTGTGGCTATTTTCAGAAGCTCAGACCACATCTCATTACAGCACGAGAACATATTTCAAAAGAAGCCCAGCTCCTCTCCTGGGAAACGTTGCGTGTGATAGATGAGGCGCTTAAGGCTTATCCCACAAGTGCAGTAGTGCTTTTTCAGCCACAGACCAACATTTGAGAAGCCAAGAGGAAGACATGGTGTACTTTTTAAAGAACAGGGCTAGAATTTTCCAAGGGGGAGACATTAGGTTCACATCAAAATCTACTATCTGGCCATCAGGCTCCCAGCAGTATTTCTGTCCTAATTGTTAGAACTTGTTAGTGGCAAATTTAAAAAAATGAACAGTAGGTGGCCAATGTGAAATCCTATGTGGTGTGTGTGTGTGTGTGTGTGTGTGTGTGTGTTTGTTTGTTTCTGGGGGAGGTAAGGTGGTGGGGAGGAGGGTCCTTAGAGAAAGGAAGGGAGAATATGAGAGTGATGGAATACGCTGGGACCCTTAACTGGGAAAGACTGAGGCATGTGGTAGAGTTGGAAATAGTCAGAGGGAAGAAGCTGACCCTCCTGTAAGAGGCCTGTGAGGACATCATGTTCCACCCTTCACAGAGCATCATACAGGGTTCCTGGGTGAATCATTCTAGGCCAGAGAGGTAAGTGTGCTACAGATGGGATAGAGCTGGTATATTAGCAACTGGTTGAAAACAGCTTCAGAAAGGTGATTTTTGGTTGGGCGCAGTGGCTCAAAGTGCTGTGATATCAGTACTTTGGGTGACAAAGGCAAGAGGATCACTTGAGGCCAGGAGTTTAATCCCAGCCTGGGCAACATAACAAGATCCCGTCTCTACAAAAAAAAAATAAAAATAAAAATAAATAAATAAAACTATTAGCCTAGTGTGCTGGGAGCAGTGGCTTACACCTGTAATCCAGCACTTTGGGAGGCCAAGGAGGGTGGATCACTTGAGGTCAGGATTTCAAGACCAGCCTGGCCAAGATGGTGAAACACCATCTCTACTAAAAATACAAAAATTAGCTGGGCATGGTGGCACATGCCTGTAATCCCAGCTACTTGGGAGGCTGAGGCAGAGATTTGCTTGAACCCAGGAGGCAGAGGTTGCAGTGAGCCAAGATCATGCCACTGCACTCCAGCCTGGGCGACAGAGCAAGACTCCATCTCAAAAAAAATAATAATAACCAGGTGTGTGATGGCACGTGCCATCACATTTTTACTCAGGTGACTGAGGCAGGAGGATAGCTTGAGCCGAGGAGTTTGAGACTACAGTAAGCTATGATCATGCCACTGCCTCCAGCCCAGGTGGCAGAGTGAGACCATGTCCCTCAAAAAAGTGTGATTTATGGCTTTGGTAGGGGGATCTCTTTAATGACATGACTGCACTTAACCCCAGCAATACCCTGATCTGGCTCTTTGATGAGGAAAATGTATTGGTGGAGACAAGGAACATACTGTTAACCACCACCAGAGTCTCTTGGGAGCCTGACCAGGCTCTGGAGGTCCTTGACTTCTGGCCTCCAGAGAAAATTTGCCAACTTTCCAAAGACACATGAGGAGTGGGGCAGGGGTGGCCGATGAAGCCTGGAGACAGATGGTCAGGGTTGAGGTTCTGCTTGAGGCATATTTGCAAGAGTTTGCTTTAGATATTCCCCATGTCCTTCAGTTGCCACAGGCTCTACTCTGACCTGTGTGCCCACCCCCTTTCCTTTCTGCAGGACCCTAGCATGGTCTCACCTCCACTGGAGCCAGCTCCCTCTCCCCAGATCATTTGCATAGCCTGCCCACTGTGAGAACAATGAGGGCATCAAAACACAGAGGCACTGGAGAGGGCTTTGGGGGCCTAGGGTGTTCTCAGGCTGCCCAGGCTGCCTTAAAAAAGACTAAAAATACACACGAAGTCTTCATTTACTGCAAGCGTTTGAGCTAAACAGCGCCAACACCGCTGACAGAGCCATTTTCCACTTTACAAGCTGCTGTCCTCAGATGCTAATGAATCATTCCTTGAAGGCTGGCTAGCCTAGAGATATTCCCATCTCAGAGTTCAGGAGGCAGACATGTTGGGGGTTAAGAAGCATGCTCAGAGCCAGTGATTTAGAGGCGGTTCTGATGTAATTGAATATTTATGGCCCATGGTGTGGGGAGAGGCTGGGCAGCTGGCCTTGCTTGCTTCCTGCCCATCTAAGGAGTCAGACTGTCATCAAACTAGCGAGGGGAAGACCCATCAATGTTGTGCTCCCCAACTTTTTAAACTTCTGATCCATAATGAATTTAAGGTTCTTTGAGGGCATCGTTTGCACTGATAATTTATTTCTTGATTTTTGATAGGTTTTTTTCAGGCTGGTAATTCAGGACAATGAAATAGATATTTGGTCTTGATTTCATTGTAGGATTTGCAGAAGCTGTTATGCTATCATTTTAGGCCAGACTGTGCTGTGGGTGGTATACATCTGGTATGTTAGCAACTGGATGAAAACCACTTCAAAAATGTGATTCATGGCCTGGGGTTGGGGGGACTCTCTATAATGCCATGTCTGAACTTGATTCTAACAAGTTTGACATTTTTACAAATGATAGAGAATTAGAAAAGTCAAGCCATAAAGAACTTCAGTGAAGACATAAAAGGCATAATTATCACATTTGCAAAAGATCCAAGGGTTGTAGGAGTAACCACAAAGTGTAATGAAGAACCGGGACTCCAGGCTATCTGTACAACCTGCAGATGAATGAGATGAAATTTAATCAGGTTAAATGCAAAGTCCCACATGTAAGGTCCCAGAACCAACGATATAAGTACGGAATGGGTGAACTCTGTCTTAAGAGCAGTTCCTCTAGAAATTGCTTGTACTTTCTAGTTTTCATCAATGTTAGTATGATCAGATGTGGCTGAGAATATAGTTTTATAGAAATTAAGTGTAGGTGATAGTGTCACTCTCAGAACTCCCTCCCCACCCCTTCCCTCCCTGTCTCTTGTTCTACACCTCTCTTTATCAGCAAGGCAGACTTTTAGTGCCCCCCAAGACCTGACCTTTGTATTTTATGCCCACTCCCAAGCTAAACATTTGTAGGTGGAATGGAGTCACCATTATTGGTTGATGAACACCATGCTGGGAGGAAGAAAACAGATCCTGTGAGCAAAAGCGGGACCCTGTTAGAAAGCAGGAAGGAGACAGAAGAATCTTCTATAGAAAGTGAACAGTTTTTGTTTTCTTTTTCCATAGACCCTGATATAGTGTTGAGTCATTGCTGGATTGATTGATCTTATGATGTTCATTTCTTATCATCGCTGTTAGGTAGCCATAGAAACCTAATGGGTAGATGGATAAAATGTGAAGTTGTGGAAGATGCTGTCAGTACTCTTCCCATGTTGCCTCAGCCTACCCCAGAGGTCACCTGTAGATACTTTGCCTAAATGTACATAAACAGATTATTGCGTCTCTCTCTCTCTCTCTCTCTCATGATATTCTCTGACCATGGAAGTATGCTCAGCGTAAGCATAGAGCAAGCCGAGAATGTCTAGAAACCAATGCCCTAGGAGCAATCTTCAATCAGTAAGAGATAAGAATATAGTAGATAAACCCCAGTCTCTTCACCTCTTCCTGGAGCAATGAAAAGGTAATTCAGCATTCTCTCTCAGAGCATCCCCAGGGGGATCAAGCCCTGGCTGACAGAGGTAACACACCCATGAATGTATGGGCCACCTTCTGGGCCCTGTCTCATTTCTCGCTCTCTTACTGGTGCTTCCTGGGATCACCCCCCTAATTTCAGAGTCACTTTCTGGGAGAACCCAAATGAAGATGGAGGCTAAATAATTAGAACTATTTGGTTGAGAGGCTAAAATTATAAGTGTCACTATATATGTAATTGGTTCCTTAAGTAACCTTTATTAGGCACCTATTGTGTACAAAGAACTACACCCTATGTTGGATATTTCCACGTAGATGAATGAGCTATGAGTTTATAACGTACTGGGGAAGGTAAAGTAAGTACAACCCACTCAGTAAGTCCTGTATGCTGCCGGGCAGTGAAGTCTCCACAAGTCCTGTGTTTGTCCTTTATTATTCATCTGTGTCTGTAACACTTTTATTAAAGTTGAAGGAAAGATCCTTTAGAAAAAGATATTTGGGTCCCACAATTAGGGTACCCTTTAGAGGAATGCTTATGGCAAGAGAAAGACCTTATATCATTCCCTCCAGGAAGAGACATAGAACCTGATATTTGGCTGTGCCTCCATTAAAATCTCATCTTGAATTTTACTCCCATAATTCCCACGTGTTTTGGGAGGGACCTGGGGAGAGATCATTAAATTATGGGGGCAGTTTTCCACATACTGTTTTGTCGTAGTGAATAATTCTCATGAGATCTGATGTTTTATCAGGGGTTTCCACTTTTCATCTTCCTCATTCACTCTGTGCCTGCTGCCATCCATGTAAGACAGGACTTGCTCCTCCTTGCCTTCCACCATGATTATGAGGCTTCCCCAGCCACATGGAACTGTGAGTCCAATGAAACCTCTTCATTTGTAAATTGCCCAGTCTCAGGTATGTCTTTATCGCAGTGTGAAAATGAACTAATACACAACCCATTCTTTAAATCCTACCACATTGCCGTGAGATGGCCAGCATGTCAGTGACCAGGGTGTCACCACACTGCTTCTCTGCAACTAGCAATGTCTCAGACATACACTGTCAACTCATGGATCCCAAACCCTAGTCACTGGGCAAGACAGGCTGATAGGGCAAGGAAGTCACTGTGGGTGGTGACTTCCAGCCTTGGGGCAGCTTTGACCTGGGAGTCAGTGCGACGCACCAGTCACCACCCAGGGCTTCTTATACTCTCCAGTACTCAACCTGGCAGGCAGAGTATGTTCACAGAGATAACAGATGATACTGTGACTTTGTCCAGAACCTCTGTTAATGTCGTGGAAGCTTAAATATTAGAGCCTGAGCTTTCTCTTGGGATTAATATAAGAGGAGGCGTGTGCCAGACATGGCTCCTCCATGAGCTTTCTGACGCTATAAAAAGAAAAACTGCAAAGGGCATCCAGAAAAATGTCTGGACCTGAGAAAAAAAAATGAATAATGTAGTACTTACTGACCTGTGGCCTGGGATGTAAAGGGAAACCCTAATGGCATAATCCCAGATCCATCAACCGTGGAGTCTCACATTTTATGACCAGACTTTCTAGTCACGGTGGGGGAAAGTGTGGAGGACGACGGGGTCTTGCTTTCAGCTCTGCATCCAATTTGCTGTGTAACCTGGGGCAAATCGTGTTATCGTCCTGAGCTATAACTTTAAAATGAAGGAATTAGGTTAGGTCATTTTCAAGCAACATTTTCTTTTTGCGTGATACAAATTCAGACTAAAAGAAAAATTATTTATGGCCTACTTAATTTTCACTCAAAATGAAAATGCTTTATTTAATTCTGTAGAAGAAAATATGTATTTTTACAATTTAGATGGTTTACTGTACTGAATAGAAAAATGCCAATGAAAAAGTCAACACTGCTTTTTGTCCTCCGAAATGTTCGTTGGCTGGGCGTATTTGAGAAGTGGTACAGTGGTGGAAGCTTTCTAATGTTCTGCCTTGAAACGGGATCTCTGAGCTGTCTTGTGAAGCCAAGCAAATCCTGTACAGCCTGACAGCCACAGATCACTCATGGGACCAAGGCCCCAACCTCGAGTTCCATTTGAGGACTCACATTCCCTGGGTCTATGGTTCTAGCCTGCTGTGAATCCCATCTGGAAGAGGTTGAGGGAGTCAGCTGAGAGAACTGAGAAGTCCCCAGAGAAAGAACCACACGTGGCTTCTGCACGAATTACCTCTAGCCTGTGGTAATCGAGAGTGGCAGCTCCAGCTATGAGGTTCAGAGGTGGCAAAGCCTTGGGATTAGGTGGCCCCAGGTGAATCACAGAGCATCTGGAGGACCGTTGATGAATTCCTCCCCCAGCTTTTTCCTCCAGAAATTTCAGGTTAAACTTACTCTACAGTCTCATAAGGACTCTTTCATCCATGACTTCTGCAAGCCTGGGTTGGCAGGGCAGGGTAGGAGCTACAGTGCTTTGTAAGCTGGAAGTTCTGCTTGAGAATGTGTTCTGGAATTATTCTATATCCTGCAAAAAAGGTGGCTTCAAGGTCCCCCGTCACATGCAAACACACACATACACACACACACGTATACACACACGCATGCATGTATGCCTATGTGCATATGTGTGTATCTGTATTCTTTTTATTGTTGGTTTTACTTGAATAATGTCAGAGGCAGGCTTTGCACCCAAGCCCTTAAGGGTAGGTATGTAAACATTATTTTTTAGCAGGCTGTGTTTTTAAAAGTTTCAACAGACCTGTTTTTTAAAATTGTCGTAAATTTTTTAAAATTTACCATCTTAACCAATTCTAAGTGCACCGTTCAGCTGCATTGAGTCCATTCACATTATGCAGCCATCACTATCCGCTGTCTTCAAAACTCTTGTCATTTTGCAAAACTGAAACTCATTAAACAACATTAAACAGTGACTTTCCATTTCTCCCTCCTCCCTAGCCCCTGGCAACCACCATTCCATTTTCTGTGTGTATGAATTTGATTACCCTAGGTACCTCATGTAAGAGGAATCATACAATATTAGTCTTTTTGCGACTGGGTGTAAGTTTTATCCACGTTGTAGCGTGTCTCAGAGGTTCTTCCTTTCTAAGGAAGAATATTCCATTCTGTATAGATCCCACATTTTCTTTATCCCAGACTGTATTTTTCACGGCTGACTGAGCAGTCTCTTTTTTGTTGTTGTTGTTAATATATACCCTATGGCCATCCATTTTTTAAATAAGAGTTAGATTTCATTCTGTGGAAGCAGCAGAAAAAGTTAGTGACTTTTTTACTGTGTCAGCATTGTCAAGTCCCTTACTCTGATGGACTTCGGAACTGTAACCTGTAAACCTTGAGAACTTAGGACCGGTTAGCACACTTGCCTTGGCCCATTGGAGTGTTTAAGATGGTAGTGTTATAGTCAGATTTGCTTACAACTCACTTCTCCCCTCCAACATGAGCCCTGGGATCACTGACATATTCTGAGAGTTTGGAGGACTTGAGTCTCAGCACCTACCTGTGGGGACTGCAAGGTGGATAAGTGTGATACGTCCTTCTTGGTTGACTTGAATTGGTTGCTATACATGGTTACCGAGTTGCTTTCAATGGAAAATATAAATATTCAGTTATATTTTAAAGAGATATTTAGCGTAACCCTAAACATCTTGGCTGGTCTTCTTATATTCACCAGTGTCTTCTGGCCTCCATTTAGAGCTTCCCTAACATTTCACCTGCCACCATGTGCCTCCACGCCCTTTGCAATGTAAGGCTCCATCAGATAAAGCCATGCAGTATTTGTAGATTTCCCGTGGTCTCTTGACTTCCCTTGTTAGTAACTGGCTCATTACCATTCTTCACGTCTTCCAGTTTTGGAAGGAATGGTAACTTGGGCATGTACCTGACACATTTTGCTTTCAAGTTCTGGATGCCTTTGAGACATCATGTACATGTTTATTGATTTTCATTGCACAGACTGTATTGACATAAAGCAATATTAAATAGAATTTTCATACTATGGAACCTTGGAGGGTGACTGTTCCTCCATCCAAATAATTTGCTAAATATTTCATAAATGGTCAGTAAACACTTCTTTTAATATGATCAGTGTGATGTCTCTCTGGAAGCTGAATGTAGGTGTGTGATCTGCAGGTGGCCTGAGGGAGACTCGGGGAAACCCCTGGGGAATCTTCCTTCCGCTGGTATCACTCGATCACCGCCCATCCCCGTTTGGACCAAGGCTGAGATGGCAAATGGCAGATGAGCCTGGGGTTTCTGCCCTTCCTTGCCTCTGCTACCTGTCAAACATCAATTGTGCTGCTGTAAATCACCTGGGGATCTTGTCACTCTGCAGATTATGATGCAGTAGGTCTGAAGCTAAACCCAAAGCCCTGCATTTCTAAGAAGCTCCTAGGGGCTGCTGATGCTGCTGATCCATGGAAAGCAAACTAGAAAAGAAGTGGGCCAGGGTGAGGGTGAGGCGACGGATGCATTTAGGCCACAAAATTTAGGGAAGCATCTGCTCTCAGAGCATCTAGCTCCTCTTAGGGAGGTTCGCCCTCTTGGTTGGTGCAGGTGCGGATAGGCACCTGAGAGTGGGCAGCTTCTTAAATTTTTCGCTCCAGGTACCTCAGCCAGCTCTCACTAGTCCTGGCTCTGAAAGAAAGCTTTTGGTCCAGGGACTTGAAGTCTGTTGTGCTGTTTGACCTAAGTTACCCTAGAGGCCAGTGCAGTAGAAACCTCTGGCTGTTTGGCCAAAGAAGCCTGTCTTTCCTGCTCCCTGAGCCATCTGTAGACAGAGACCTGGCTTGTGTAAACAACCCCTAAAGACTAGCCTGATGTGGGCAGGATTCTCTGACAGCTGGGTCCCTCTGGCTGCCCAGAGAGTGCAATGTCTTAAAAAGAGGATTTCTAGTATGATTTCTTCTGCGTGTTCTGTGGTGCAATGTGTATGATGTCCTGTGGCAGCAAGCAGAGAGGATGCAAAGTGAGTTAGCAGTAGGGCCATGACTTGAACCCAGGCAGTCCCCTGACTCGCTGTGTATTAATCACTCTACTCAGCTGTTTTATTTGGATGGTTTTCCCTCCAGGGTGTTTACGGTGGATAATCACGTTCTCTTCAGCGTGTGAGCTGTGTGGAAGGAGAGACTGCAAAGCCTCCAACTGCAGGCCTTCCCTGGTTCTTTTACCTACGTTCCCTCTCCTCTTAGCGAGTCTATTAATATCTCGTAAAATTAGGCTACAGGAAAAAAAAAAAAGAAAGAGTGGTTAGCCGACAGTTGACCAGGCCTCCTCCAGGTGTGGACTTTCTGGGAGGGTCCCCGTGAGTGAGGGGAAGGGTTTTAACTTTCCTGGTAGAGTCATGTCCTAGAGAAGACCAGACTGGTTGTTTTAAAGCTAAGGTTTTTCCAGCCATTGGAGGGATTGGGGGGCATCTTCCCGTAGCATATTGGATTCTGCAGTTCCCGGAAGAGATCAAGGTGAGGCTGACGAACTTCCACACCTGGGGAACACCCCTGGCCATCTGCCTTTTCAGATGCTACTTCTCAGCTCACTCTGTGTTGGCTTTAAAAAAACCAAACAAGTCTCCAGGGAGGAGCTTAAGATGCCAAGCCGGAGTTCTCTCCGTGTTCTCTAGATGGTCTTGGGTAAATCCCTGTCCTCCACTTTAAGTCTGGATTCTATCCCAAGAAAGATTTGGTTATTTCCTCTACAGGAAGAAAAATGGAAAAAGAAAAAGAAAAAAATAAATACACACAAATATACATACACATATATATACATACATATACATGTACACACATATACATATATGTTCACGCATATTATATATAGTCTGTATGTAATATGCATGCACTGAGCACTTATTATGGACAGATACTTGTCTACATACTTTTTTTCTTTCCTTTTCTTTTTTTCTTTTGAAGCAGCATCTTGCTCTCATCCAGGCTGAAGTGCAGTGGCACAATCTCGGCTCACGGCAACCTCCACCTCCTAGGTTCAAGTGATTCTTCCACCTCAGCCTCCCAAGTAACTGGGATAACAGGTGCACACCACTACCCCTGGCTAATTTTTGTATTTTTAGTAGAGATGGGGTTTCACCATGTTGGCCAGGCTGGTCTCGAACTCCCGACCTCCAAACATCCGTCCACCTTGGCCTCCCTAAGTGCTGGAATTACAGGAGTGAGCCTTCACGCCTGACCTCCAAGAACTTTATCTACCTATTTTGTTTATGCCTAGAAGCAATCTTAAGGGAAAGTACAAGCATTTTCTCCCGTTTAGAAGAGGTTAAGTAAAGTACCACAGGTTCAACAAATACTCAATGGCCAGTCCAGGATTTGAATTCAGGCATTCTGACTCCAGTGTCTTAAATCATTTTTTTTCTTCCAACTTTTGTTTTAGATTCAGGGGTACATGTGCAGGTTTGTTACATGGCTAAGTGCATGTTGCAGGGGTATCTCGTATCTTAAATCTCAACCTCTAAAGCAGTAGTTCTCAAATTGGAGCACCCCTCAGAGCCCCCTGGAGGGACGTGAAACCCCGGATGACTGGGCTGCTTTCCTCAGAGCTTCTGATTCAGTGGGTATGGGGAGGCAGAAGGGGGTGGCTTTCTAACAGGCCCCCAGAGGCTTCTGGAACACTGCATGGGACAGGAGCAGGGCACACACTTGAGAACTACTGCCCTGGATACAGCCTACACTGGGGAGAAGACCCCAAAACTCAGCAAGCAACTTAACAGACACAGCGTGACCTGAGTCCCCGCTGGGATGAGCCTGGGAGAGGTGTCCCTTTGCCTCTGGTCACATGCGCTTCTGCACTCCTGGCTTGGTGATCTTCGGGAAGTCCATGTGGCGTGGAGCTTCTGGGCTTCCGTCCAGCCAGAGAGAGTCCCAGGACACCGCTGAGGCTTCTCATTGCCATCACCATGAAGTCAGTGAAACCAGAGCTGGGAGGTGGTGAGTGCAGATCGAAATGCATTAGTCTAGAGGGGGCACCATGGACCTCAGCCCTGCTTTCCACATCCCTAGCAATGTTTTCCCACTTAGAAAACATGGGGCTGGACTGTCTATCCCTGGCAGTTTGGAATTTTAATTTAAATGTATCAAATTTTCCTGGGTCATAGTTTGAGATTCTGTTTCTAAGTGTCTGTCCCACCCTGCCTTAAGAAAAGGTGTCTTATCCACCTCCCATCTCTTCAGTGCCCAGGGTCTGGTCCTGCCCCCTCCTTCCAGTTTCCCAAGGACTGCCATGTAAGTTTCTTTGTTCAGTTAGCAACATATTATGAACCTCTTTTTTTTGTGTATAAAGAGAACTATTCCGTAGCCTTCAGTAATAGTGTGGCATTTACCAGTGTGGATCCTTCTTCTTTATTTACTCAGACTTCTGTTATGAGGCACTCAAGTGACTCCTGTTTTCTCTGTATCATAAACACACTGCATCCTTGTACATTCATCTTTCCTTACAACAAATTCCTGGAAGTGTATTCACTGGGTCCAGTGATGCCACTGTTTCCTTAGTGAGGTACTCAAGGGCACGGCTGCCCACCGGTCTCTAGATCCGTTAACATTTCAGTCTTGGTGAAATAATGTCGCAGGTTCCCAGAATCCCGCCACTGAAGCACTTATCCCTCACCACTGTGTTTTTCTATTAGCAAGTATCAAGGCACAGGAAAGCTTTCAACGTCTTTTCCATGACTTGTTCTGAGACAGGTTCCTGAGTGAATGCAAAGCATGAATTCAAGGTTGTTCCAGGATGGGGATAGAATTGGGGCATGGGCCATTGGTCAGTCATGCTGGGAACCGTGTTGGGCTAGCCAGGACATGAGGGCAGAGAGTCCATCCTTGCAGCCATGACTGCCCTGCTGAAGAGCTAGGATATGGACACAAGAGCCCTCTCCCAGGCCACATGTGCAGCTTAAGAAATTCGGGGGGAAACCTGACTTGCGGAGGTGGCTGGAAAATGGGATCAGGGCTGAGAGAGCAGGGATGGGATGTGAAGGGCCCCCGCTGGCTAGACCGAAGCCTCTTGGGGAGGGTTCAGCACAGGCCACTCTCCTTGTCACCTATAGGGCTCTCCCGAGATTGCTGGGGGACAGCCCTGGTAGTGGGTGGGAGGTGTTCCTGGTGCTTTTTCTGGCTACTCTAAAAGGCCTTTCATACAGAGCAGCCCAGTGCTGAACACTCACCCTTGACTTGTGAAACACCAAGAATGAAATCGCAGTGCACCGCCATGTAGGCCATTGGGAAGTTAATGGTTTTTATCCACCTGTGAAAAGGTCAGTAGATCCTGGAGAAAGGTGTCACGAAAGACTCTTCATTACAGGGGCTGTCGGGTCCTGCCCAGCCTTCTGGCCAACCCTGGCTGTTAGAAATAGGCTTTCCTGTGTTCTCTTAGGGCTGGACCTGTGTCTGGCTCGGCTGCTTCTGCCGCACAGCTCTGGCTCTTTGACTTCCTGGCTCTGGCTCATGACTTCCTTACCCTCCTCCGTGACTGCCCCTCAGGAGTCCTGAGGCTCTCAGTTCAAGAGCACATGTGCACATACTAATGCATTCACACCACACACAGGCATGTGCACACGTGCAAACACATGCACATGTGCACGCACACACGCACACAAAGCCCGTGGTAGTTCGAGCCAATAGTGCATGCTCACAAATCCAGGATGGAAGAGAGAGCTAGAGTCAGTCGGGAAAGGAATGATCACATAAAACTCTCTCTGGTTCAGATCACCAAATGGTGAACTCTTCTTATTCTCACTCATTTGCTCTCAGTGATTTTTCTCTTCCTGGGCCTGGCGTCTGGGGGCTGTTTGTTAGTACTTAATATTGTTGAAATTAACAACAATCATAGCACAATCTACATACAGAGTACATTTGTCTCAGCAATTTAAAGCTTCCTTTTTAGCAAGCCTTTAAGTATATTGAGGTCAAGAGGAAAAAGGAGTGAATATGCCCATTATACAGGTGAAGAAACTGAGGTCTGTAAATGCACCATGATTCCCCCTTTCCTCAGCGCATGATCATGGGTATACTTAGGCATTTGATTTTCCTTCATGTCTCCAGCCACAGTCAATATTGTCCAGCATCAATTGGCAGGATACTGCAGGCCTAGAGCAGTGCTGTCCAGTGGGTCTTTCCGCGGTGATGAAAGCACGCTGTGCCTGTACCGTGCAGTATGGTACTACTGGCCACATGTGTGGCTGTGGAGCACTCAAAATGTGGCTGGTACAATTGAAGGCTTTGTGTTTAAATTTTACTTAAATTTAATTCATTTAAATTTAGATAGCCACAGGTGGCCAGTGGCTACCACATTGGACAGAGCACAGGCAGAGAGCATGAGAAGGAAAGAGTCATTACCAGGGCAGATTTCACAGAGGGATAGCCAGCTCTTCTCAGTTCCTTTACGTTGGAGATGCTATCAGGGCACCAAGTTGGGAGGGTGGAAAGCTGGGAACTCCTGGGAGGCCTGGGGGTCTGAGGGCATCGCTGACAGCCAAGGAAGTGGACATAGCGCCCAGTCCTCTGAGAGAAACATGCCATTTGGAAGAGTCTCCCCAGTGGGGTTGGGGAATTTTTTTTTTTTTTTTAAATAAAAACCCAGAAACACAAGAGACTTGTTACTAATGCTCTTTCACATGGTTTGCTAGAATGCACATTTGTTTGCTGCAATCCAGCCAATGAACAAGGAAATTTATTTAAGATGCTTCTTGCAAAAACTAGAGTTGATTATGTGTCGTTGTGTTACTGATTCTATAGAACACGGTCCATGTGATCAACTCATGCATGAGTCCGGGTTTTCTAGGAAAACAAGATATCTTATCTCTGCAGACCAACTGTGGTCTCTCTTAGCAGATGAAATTGATGTGGCTCAGCAGGTTCCCCTTTGTCATAGATGTCAGAAAATGTATAGGCAAAGGCGCTGCCCAATTGTACTCAGCGATTCCTCTCTGTGATGTAATAGAATCTCACCCTGCTTCCTCTGGGCTTGTGCTTCTACCACTGGAAGCACATCAGAATCACTGGAGAGCTTTCCAAATAACACAGCGAAGCCCAGGCTTCGTCCCAGGATCATTAAACCAGAATCTCTGGATGCAGCCTGAGAAGTAACATCTTTTAAAGCTCTCCAGGAGCTTCTCCTATGTATCCAGGGTGAGCCACTCCTCTTTAGGTAACCTTTCTCCTTCCCCCCCGCCATCTGTCTTATTTTGTATTTGATTTCCTTGTGAACTGCCCAAGGTCCATTTAAAAGTAGAGTGGGATAAACCTTAAGTAAAATTCTATATTGTGTTTATTAGACAAAGTACGAATGTATTTTAACATATATGAAAGTTGGCTTTTCTTGAATATAAGAGACTAAATAATAAACCTGAATAGGATTTCTGTAAACTGTCAAGTAATGTCATTATTTCAGGTTGGTTCCTCCTGTATCTATTCTCTGCAACAGCTCTTTTAGCCACACTCTCTGGTTGCCACAGGAAAGGATGCTGCAGACCTCTCCTGAGTGGTGATTAAGTGAAATGCACCAAAGAAACGAGGACATTGAGCAACTAAGATGCCTGAAGCAACACAGGAAAGGGAGTCGGGTCTGAGCCACCTCTTTTTGCAGCCGATGGGCAGTGGAAGTGGCTTGTGGGTGTTTCATGTTTGGATTGGAGAGCAAAACATAATCCCGGTGTTAAGGGAAGCCTCTTATGCTTCTGGAATAGTGCCCTGATCATACTTCCCTGAAAAGGTAATATAAAATATGTGCATTTGCTGATTAGGAACAAATGTCAAACCATCCACCATGATGGAAGCGTCTGATTTCCATGGCTCTGATAAGTCGCTGCAGGATCTCATGAATCTTTAATGGCTGGCCTATATTTAGGGGCTTTCAGTTTCTGAGGGTGATAAAAGGTCCGCAGAGATGCTATTCTCCTAGCACACTGGCTTCTGCCAGGACTGGTGCCTATTTAAAGCACATCTCGTCTTTCGAATGTACAGAGATTCTGCTGACAACAAGAAACTTTCTAGGGCCTGAAATTAGATGAAAAGACCTTCCACTCAGAAAGTGTTTATTAATTTATTTAAAAATATGATCTGGATTATCCACTATATGTCAGGACTTATTCTGGGCAGAGTGAGGAATAAGACAGGGGCCCTGACCTCTGAGCTTGCATTCTAGTTGTGGGATACAGGCACTAGATGAGAAAACAAGTAATCAAGGTAATGACAGTCCAGGGTAACTGCTATGAAGAGACTAAGCAGGGCGTTCAGACATGGTTTAAGGACAGCAGTGACATGAGCTTATTTGCATTTTGAAAGATCACTCTGGCTGTGGGATGGGAAAATGGATTGTAGGGAGACAAAAGCAAAAGCCAGGACACCAATTAAGAGGCCATTGAGTGGTCCAGGGAAGAGATGGTGGTGGTGATAGAGGCGGAGAGAAGAGAGCAGATGTACAGCATATATTTCAGAGTAAAAGAGAACGTGCAGGTGGTTGGGACAGAATAGTAGAAAGAAAAGAAGCAAGAAAAACTCCAGACGTGTGGCTTAACCACTTAGTGGATTGTGCTAACATTTCCTGAGATAGAGAAGACTGGGTTGTAGGTATAAGGAAGAGGTTTAGGAGAAATTTCAAGTGTGTGGTCATCTAAATTATCTACGTATGGCTGTTATCTAAGTGTAGGTATACTTAGAGTCTGGCTAGAGGTCAAGCCCAGAGATACTCATTTTGGAGACATAAGCTTGTAAGGGGTGCTGAAAGCTAGAACTGGCCTGGAAAGACAACTCAGTTAGAAAATGAGCCCTTTAAAGCCGGGGACAGTGGCTCAAGCCTGTCATCCCAGCACTTTGGGAGGCCTAGGTGGGTGGATCACCTGAGGACAGGAGTTTGAGACCAGCTTGGCCAATATGGTGAAACCCCGTTTCCACTAAAAATACAAAAATTAGCCAGGTGTGGTGAGGGGGCACCTGTAATCCCAGCTACTTGGGAAGCTGAGGGAGGAGAATCGCTTGAACACAGGAGGCGGAGGTTGCAATGAGCTGAGAACACACCACTGCACTCCAGCCTGGGTGACACAGCAGGACTCTGTCTCAAAAAATAAAAATAAACAAATAAAATGAGCCCTGTGATTCCTCACCCTGTAGCACCTGGGGTAGGGGTAACCAAGATGGGGTGGCCAGTGAGGTATGTCCTAGAAACCAGCAGGAGAGAGAGTTTCCATAGGAAAGGATGGTCACCAGGGAACAGCAGGTTGGAGGAACATCACTGAGATGTCAGGTATCATGGATCAGACAAGACCAGAGTTAGAGGGAAGTTTTAGATTGGAAAATGGACTGGATGAGTTGAAGAGTGACTGTAACGAGAAAGTGGAGTTACGTGTTTTCAGTTTTGTCTTTGAAAACTGAGCACAGAAATACAATGGTAGCTAGACAGTGGATACTGAACAAGAAAGGGGTCTGTTTGTCAGATAAGAGGTATTTTTGAATAGAGAGTCTGTAGCATGTTTGTTTGCTGATGGGAATGAGGGAGTAGAAAGGGAGACGTTGATGTGGCAAGGACGAGGGAGCTGTCAGAGTAAAGCGGTCAAAAATCCAAGGTGGGGCAGGCCTCAGGATTTGAGTTCACCAATCCACTTTCTAAAGCAGCAGGGACATTTCCATTTTAACAGCAAGCAACAGAGAGTATGGGTAGAGAGACCAGGAGGCTGGGAGATTTGGTGAAGATGAGCGTCTCATCACTCCTGTTTTCTTCCAAACATAAGGCAAAATGTTGAGCCGATGGAGACGTCACATTCAAAGAGAGAGAGGAAAGTATGAAGCAGTCCCCCTAAGAGCAAGGAGCAAACATACTGAGAAAATTTGGTCTGATTGCCCAGCTCTACTGGTGTCCCTCTGAGCTCACATGGTCTGTTTAGGGTGAGGTCAGCTAGCTCAGGCTTGTTGTCTTTTCTGGCCACATAAATTGCTAAGGATGCTAAACCAAACATCCACCCAGAGTAACTGTGGCCTAAAGTATAACCAGCTGAGTATACTAAAGATGAGAGGGGCAAGGAGGTGAGTGTATTTGAAGAGAAGAAACTGGAAGGATAGGCAATGGGATCTCATGGGCACCCAGGGCAGTAAATGTAGGAAGGGAATGGTGGATAATGAAAAAAGAGATTGGAGCCCTGGAGGTTCTCAAGCGAATGGCCTGAACAGATGTGGGGTTTCAGAGAGCTGGATGCTACACCAGCGTGTCCAATGTCATGACATCATTCATGATAACAAGGGGCAATGCTTAGGCGAGACGGAGAGCATGATCGTCAGAAAAAATGAGGTCACTGCTCTGGATGGTCATCTCCAGGGATAGCAGTGTCACCATGATTATGACAGGAGTGGAACGAAGGAGCAGAGACCAAGCCTGGGGATGAAGGATGTGCATGGGGCAGGCAGGAGATGAGAAGGACTGGGAAACGTGGTGTAGGAACTGGATGACAGAAATGTCAAAGGATCTGGGACTTGAAGAAGGAGAGGGAGATGATTTGGCAGCAGCAGTGAGGAGCTTTGATGGAAATTAAAATTATCTGTATTGCTTGAGTTTTCTCACCTTTGGGGCTTGGAGACAGTGTTTTAGTTAGTGCTGTAGAAGCTTCGTGGAGAGCAACGTGTCCCCACGTTGCCCCTGGCCAACCTGCCATACTGGAGAAATTCCAGCCTGCCCACAGTGCCGAGCAGGGAGCACTCCATATTGCTGCATCCACTGCTTGGTAGCCCACAGTCAGTGTTGCATGGTGCCTTTATGAGGACATCTGGTTGACATCAGTGACCTGAGGATCAGTCCAGCTCTGCCAGTACATATCTGTGCAGCTTTGGACCTGTGACTCCATCTCAGCTTACTGATTTGCAAAATGAAAGTCAGCGTACTTTTTGGCTTCCTAAATCCATTCTTGCGGTAGTCTTCCATGATGTTTCATGTCTGTACCTGGCCTGAGGTCTCTCTCCATTAAGCCCTGAGAAAAACTAGCAAGCACACCATCACCTTATGAAAACTGGCAAAGGAAATGGCTGCAGTCCCAAGGCCATTCAAGCATGTCACCTCACCAACCTCGACTCTTCAAGCCTAAAATTATTCCCCATGCAAGAGTGTTCGTGCTAACATAGGAGGTCTGCCCACATAGACCTCCTCCCTGCAAACTAAGAGGTGCTCTAGGGCCAGCCAGGGACCCCTGCTTGAGAGCCACTGGCAAGTTCGGGTCATTCCCACAGTTTTAGGACTGTATACAAGTCTGTAAAAGGCCCCCACCCATGTTCCTGATGAATTCCTTGACCAGTTCAGCTCTACCTGTCTTGTCGGCCAGTTAGGGATTCACACTAGCGACCAAAGTTCTACCCATAAAAGTTCATGCAAATATCCTTTCTTTTCCATCTGCTGTGCAATTACCCAATGCTTCTGATTCCAGAAAGTGAAGCAGCCTCAAATGTGGCTCAGAGGTGACAATACCCAAATTAGAGACAGGAGGCTGCCCCGGGCCCTGAGCAGGGCTGTTATAGCAGCGACTGCAGGTGTCGGATTTTAGGGCCAACTTTTTTCCTCTGAAAAGGGAGAAGGCTGAAACTGGGAGGCCAGGTTGCACTGCCCGAGGGCCAAAAGAGTGTTCTTCTCTCTCCCGAGTATGATTTGCTCAGACCTTAAGATATGGATGACATCAGAGTCTGGGAAATGGTCACTCAGATGCATAGCATTAAATTTGTACGTGGAACTTCTCCCCCTCCTTTGCACATAGACTCATATGCATGTGCACACGTGTGTATACATGCACACGCACAGATAGACGTGACTACTGGCTGATGCTGACATTGACAATGCAAAATGCCAGAAATTAGACACAGATGAAGGCTTTGACCTGCTCATTTCTGTGTTGTCTGTGCATAACACAGGACTTGGCACCAAGTAGATCACATACGCATATGTGTTAGTCCATTCCTTTATTCCCCACTCACATGTTAGTGCTGTGAAACTCACATAGGCCCAGACATGTAGGGAGGTGCCCTCTAGCTGAGGTGCAAAACGCACACAACAGCTGTGACACAAGTGGGGTAAGTGACATAAGAGAGGTATCAGCAAAACACTGTGGGGGTTCAAAGCAGAATCGATTTCTCCTAAAAGAAGGCATCAGGAGGGCCTCAGAGGGAGATGGCATGAGGTTGAGCATCTAAGATTCAAGCCAGCAGAGACTGGGAAAGGACAAGGTCCCAGCAGAGGGGGTGTCAGGGGGCTTGGAGAGCACGTCTGGGGTTCTCAGGTGGCTATGTGCTTTCTGATGCTTCTGGACAGAGATGTCACGAGGGCTGGAAGAAGCAGCAGAATAAGAGGGGAGCCGCCGTGCTGGAGCTGTGAGTGCTGATCGAGTGGAAAGACCCCTTGAGTGTTTGGCGCTGCTGTGCAGCCCTTGGCCGTGGGAGATCCCCAGATTTGCCCAGTCTTCACTCTAAACTGCTGTTTTGGTCGCTTCATGAATATAGTCCTGAAGGATTCACAGAAACTGCCTCAGATTTCAACCTTAGTGAATATACTATTAAGATCAATGTGGCACCAATTTCTTTCTTAGGATACATTGCTGACGCATTTCTCTTTTTGTACTGGAAGCTGGAAAGCCAGGTGCCATCTCTGTGAATGTTTCTAGATGTTGACTGCATGTGTGTCCAAGGTAGTGGAGGCAGGGGTGTCCAGAGAAAATGGCTGGGTGAGTGAAGTCCCTATTTCTGCTGTATAAATACCCCCATAATGGCCAATGTCAAGACAAGGACATTTAACAACTAGCTCATAATATCCCTGCGTGTTTATACGTGGCCCTTAGAAGCTGATACAGGATGGCTCACCCCATCACTGGGTCGGGGAAGAGTGGGAATGAAGAAAGGAAAGTGTGCAGTAGACAGAGGTGGCAAAGTTTCCTATCCTCCATAACCTGCTGTCCCCTGCAGCACTTTAGTTGCTTTTTTAATTAAAAAGAAAAAGTTGTAACTGAATGGATGCAGCCAATTTATCTCCCTATATCCAAATTTCAAACTGTTCCTTTAAAAAAAGACCAACATTTGAAAATCGAAAATATGAAAGTAATAGTCTGCAAATCTCTGCATGACAGAGAGATTATTGCTTTACAAAAGAATTTGCCATGTAGTTCTTTAAATCTCAAGTTCTCCTGGGGTTTTAAAATTATTCCATTTTGCAAATGTACTGTGTCTTTTAAAATTCCTCTTGTTTAGAGCAGAAGTTCTTAATGTGAGGTCCGAGGATCCCTGGAAGGATCCACTGGACTGGGAGTTTAGGAACTTGGTGAATGCTGTGAAGTGGAGCACATGTGCTTTTGCTATGCAAATGGTGGGTAGCTTTCAATATATTTTTAAATAGATCCCTCACTTAAAAGACAATGGCCTATGTCACCTGCCTGGGGCCCCGCGTTATGCTCATAAAAAATGCATGGGTGCTCAGCTCTGGGGGTCCAGTGAGGCGTTTTAAAACTGAAGGCACATCTAAGGTTGGTGCAGATTTAGTCTGCGTAACAACCTTCTTTACATTCCAGAGAAATTGGGCTTGCCCTGGGATGGCAGGTAGAATGTGGGCTTTGCTAACAAGCCTCTGCCACAGATTTTTGATGATGGCAATGCTAATGATGCGGACACCTCTGCTTCACATATACCGGGAAGGAAACCAAGTGTGTTACTTCCCTTCTCCAGCCGTGAGGACACTCTGCCTCATTTCCGTTTACGGATCTCTGGAGTCATACCCGTTTCCTTCACCAGTCCTTCCTGGGGACTCTGGAATGGTTTATCTCAATTTCCTGGTTAACTGGGGGAACCAAGGCCTCCTACACTAGCTTCCCTAGGAACTGCAGGATCTTCTGTTGGTTGAAGGGAATTGTGGCTGTCTCTGCTATCATGTATGAAATACAGGGGTGCACTATGGTGAGTGGATAGGAAGAGAGCTCACCACCCCGTTTTCAATCATCCATGTTCACACCCTCGGGCATGCAGACTTCCTGGGCCCCTAGCAGGGTTCCCCTGTGGCTGCACATGTCTGTAGAGGGCCAGCATCAGCAGTAGTGGAAGCTGCTTGTAAGAACAAGGCTGGGAAGGGAACAAGGGGTCTTTAGCCCATCGAACAGCACACTCGCTGGCCACTGGGCACTGTGGTTGCTAGCTGAGGTTTAGGGGCCACTGATCAAGACCAGATTGGACATGCAGAGGCCACTATGCGTCTGATACCAGAGTTAGTATTTCTGGCCTCTTTCCAAGAACCCTAGCTTTGCCACTTTCAAAGCCAAAGACCTTGTTCCTGAGACTCAGAGGCCTAGGGTTCTTGTTACATGTTTGCTATAGTTATCCATTCAGCAGAACATAAAGCCTTGTATCTGTGTGGCTCTTCAGGATTTTAAAGCACGTATTCTTCAGAACTCTGTTAAACAAGATAGATATTATTTATTTACATTATAAAGGTAAGAAAATAGAGGCTTGGGGTTTATGGAATTGGCTAAGATCAGAACTCTAGATTTCTAACTCACAATCCACCACACTGCCTGCCCAGGAGAGATAATAACAATGATGAAATAGCAGTCGTGGTGGTGGTGGTGGAAATAACAGCAGCAGTGGCAGGTGACCCTCCTGGAGCACTTACTGGAACTATGTTAAGCCCTTTCTGTGGCTTTCTTTTTTTCATCCTATAACAATCTATGACACACGTTAAATACTGTTATTTCCATTTCCAGGGTCATGTAGCTGGGGAATTGGGGAGCCAGGATCTGAACTCCAGAAGCTGAATTCCAGCCTCTGAGCTCTCTCTGGCTTCATGAACCACCTCCTAATATAGTCTGTGTAGTTCATGCCAGACTCTCTTAGGGGATGCTGTCCACAGAGGGTCTGGCCACTGCTTTGTAGAGGCTGATGAAGGGCTCCAGTAAGTGCCCCTCTAAGACACGGCACTTGAAGGTGGGATCAGGCTGGCCCAGGTCTTTGCCCCAGTGACCCCCCACTGTCATTTGCAATCAGATCGGTGCTTAATTCTGTGGTTTGGTCTGCAGAGACTTCTAGTTAAAAGATGGGTTTTCTAATGAACTTTTATTAATTCAGCAATCTGTCTGGATGCTGAATTGTCATTTTTGCTAATAGAGAAAATGGTTTGGTTTATTTTCCAGAACAGTGAAAGTCACTCAACTTAATTAAACTGTCGGGGGAGATTTTCTACTTGTCTTATTCAACATGGGCCCCGGAGGGAGCTCGCTTCATAAAGCCTGTCAGCCGCAGTGGCAATTCCAGTCTAGCTTTTCTTTTGAAGTCAGGACAGATTTGGCGTCAGCGACTTCTAAAATTTCTGGTCTGGTCTCCAGTAGCACTGGCCTGAAGCAAGGCACGGCAAGACAGTGTGCGTGTTACATGACTTCAGGTGATCAAGAAGGCCCTGTGTGCCCCAGGGTTGCCCCACTGCTCTGTGCCTGGTATCCAGGGAATGGCGGAGGGAGACTTTTAACGCTCAACACAAGAAGACTGCACAACCCAGATTTTAAAATCTGATAGAGAGCCCCCAAAAAGAAAATTATTAAAAATTCAGAACTGTTAAGGAAACTACTGACTACATTTGGCAGTACATTAAAAGAATCATCTCTCATGGGCAGTTAGGGGTTTCTCCCAGTGGCACCATGGCTGATTAATGGTAGAGTATCTACCAGTGCCATCCATTGTGGAGATGGGCCTCCATGGAGAAAAACACTATTTGAAAGAAAAATATTTTAGGAACATTTTTATTTTTTCTGTGTTGTATGTATTTAGGGGGTGTAACATGGTGTTTTGATATATGTATATATGAGGGAATGATTAAATCAAGCTAATTAACATATTCATCATCTCACATTGGAAGTTGTGTGTGTGTGTGTGTGTGTGTGTGTGGTGAGAACATTTAAAATCTACTCTGTTAACAATTTTCAAGTGTACAGCACCTCACTGCTACCATGCTCTCCAACAGATCTTCAGAACGTATTCCTCTTAACTGAAACTTTAAACCATCTGACCAGCATCACCGTACCCATTTCTTTCTCCCCCAGAAGTTGATAACCACGGTTCTATTCTCTGCTTCTGTGAGTTCAACTTTTGGAACAATATTTGATGTTGAAGGAAAGGGTATCTTCTGATACGAAAAAGGCTCTCTAACTCTAGCAGTTCACAACAGAGGTCACCAGGAAATACACACACCCCATAAAAATCACATCCAAGGCAGAGAATGGTCACCATTCCCGTTTCTGTTTAACTTTTTGAAGGTCCCAATGGATGGCTCTTGTTAGAAACGTAACTGCCATTATTTGCAGGTAATATGATATACCCAGAAAATCATGAGAATCTAGTGATAATCTCTTAAAATTAATAAGAAAGTTTTAAATGATCGAGTACAAGATAAATATGCAGAAACCAATAGTTCTTTCAATTACTGGACGTGACCAGCTAGAAGATACACCACCTAATGTTTATTTGGATTATAACAACAAAAATAGAAATAATAAAATAGGAATTGACTAATCTTGCAAACCTTTATAAAGAAAACTATTTTAATTAGTACATGTTCTTGGGTGAAAGATGGAAACTTATTTTTAAATTGTTTTTTTCAGTTAAATTTAAAAATCCCAGATATTTATTTTTAGATTTACCTAAAGACCTGAAAATATTTTGATGGAGAGCAACAAAGAAACATTTTCTTCCTACTGTATAGTGAAATGTGTTTTGTGTTTTATTAAAAGTACGGCATTAAACCAGACCAATGAGTGGTGTGAAGGAGATAGCCCAGAACTGACATTAGGACTTGAGCCCAATCTGTAACAAAGGAGATAGCCTTGGTCAAATCAGACAGAAGGACAGTTTAGCAAAGCATATGGGGAAATTGTCAAATGACTTGGGAAAACTCACGTTGTATGTAACATCCTCCTTGATCTCCCATGCTTCTGTCAGACCCATGAATTCCATTTTCAGTCCAGAAAGCTTGAGTCCTCTGCCTGCCCAGGCCCTTCTTGGCTGGTCTTGCAGCTGGTTATATAAATGCACCCAGAGATTCATTTTGGTGAGCAATTGATATCAATCTGAGATGTTGGTGGTTAAAAAAGTAAGTCTGAGCTTGCCTCAGGTGCAAATCTTGGACTTGATGAAAAACAGAGGTAAGGGCAGCCCCGATGTTCTTACTGCTTAGCAAATGATTTTGTATTTTCCCTGCTGTGCAATATTAAATGTAGGCCTCAATGTAAAATGCAAAACCGTAAATTCCTGGAAGATAACATAGGAGAAAATTAGGTGACTTTGGGTTTGGTGATAACCGTTCAGATCAACACCAAAAACATGATCCATGAAGGAAAAATTAAGTTGGCTTTGTTGAAATTCAAAACCTCTGCTCTGTGAAAGATACCATGGAGAGAATAAAAAGACAAGCTACAGATTAGGAGAAAAATCTTTGCAAACAACATATCTGATAAAGGACTAGCATTCAAAATATGCAAAACTATACAACGTATTGTTGGAGAGAGTTGGGTAAATGCTTGAAGATGGTTGCTTCAGAAAGGAGGGAAACCCAGTTGAAAGTATGTGGCTTTCCATAGCAAATATGTCAATGTCCATAATTGTGGGAACCCAGGCAGGGCTCCTCTCCGAAAGCACATAAAACTCCAGAGGCATCCACCTGAGGAGGAACGAAAGCAGTGCCTGCTTTCTGGTTAATCCTTTCTTCCTCTGACTCTGTTGCCCTCTTGTCTCTTCTGGGCACTATAAGGGCATTTTAGCAACTTAGACAGAAGTAGTAATGCAAGGAAGGTAAGGGCCGATTTTCCTTCCTGTGGGTAAACCCTGAGGGTGTCCTCTGGGCTGGGATGGGATAAAGGCGAGACAAGGACTGTTGCCAAGCCATAGTAAGGACTGTGGTCCTCACTCTGCAGACAGCTGAGCTGACACAGGACTGTTGGCCAGGCAGAAGCAAGCAGAAGAGACTGGGAAAGGAAGTACTCCTTTATAATGAATTCAGCAGGTAGACCTCTTAGGACCTGCTAGATGGCTATGAGGTGAGGAATAGTGGAGGCGAGCAGGGGATGGGCCTCCAAATTTGGAAACTGGCTGGACCCTGGGCTGGGTCAAGCCCGAGGAGGCTTGAAGATTCCAGATCCTCTGTTCTGAGCTTTGTGTGGATGCTGCTGACATTTACAGAAATAACGAATGCAAGAGAAAGAGGCAGGTGTTTGCAGCTGGTGGAACCTGCAAGGAGTAGATCACCAATTTAGTTGGAGGCAAGCTAAGTCCCAAAATGGTGAGATTTTAATAGCAGGTGAAGTCATCACTCAGAATTATTTTTGAGCTACAAAATTTGTCTTCCGCAATGTATGTGTGTGGAAGGAACTCAACAGAGAGATCAGTGGTTCATCTAGAGTTAAGCATCACAGACGCCACAGTTCTTGGATGGGGAAAGAGTTTTTGGCTTTTGGTTCAACTCTGGCTCCTCCTGGTAGTGCTAGCCTTGCCTGGCATGAGGGTGCTGCATGCCATGTACCTAAAGATAAAGCATCAGTGACATTCCACTTAAGGCAAATGGCTGATTATGGTCTTGCTTCTCTGACAGTTTCTCCCATTTGCCAGCCTTACACATGAATACAGTATACACTCTACCTACTGCCTCTACTCTGTGTGATATAAAACCATTAAGACTTGATCCAAAAAAGAAATAAAATGACTACTATTGGGTTTTGCAGGTATTGGGAGTGAATGAAAGCACGTGGTTCTCATTTTCACAAAGGATAGTTTATACTGGAGAATAGGAAACTCTATCAACAAATAGAATGCCCAGGTCCCTGGACATCTGTTACCCCTTTGGAAAGCTATCAGGAATCCCAGCCATGCTGCTAGCAAGAAGTCCTCAGTCATTCTCATTGATTGCCATCTGTCACCTTGGTTATTTGCACAGATTTCATTTAGTGATCTGAATCAAGAGATTGTCCATCAAAGTCAAGAGCCAGGAGATGACCTTGTGTCCCTGGTTCTGGTCCTGTCTCAGCCTTCCTGAAATTGATAACTAGCATCCCCCTCCCACTACTCCCTGGGAAAAATGAAATGAAGGCTCAGGGCCTCATTGATTTCCCACAACAACTGTTGTATCTTTAGGGCTCTATTTTTATTTCAGAAGTGGCCATCTGACCCGATCAGGTCTGTAAATGAGCTGATAAAATGTTTTCTGCTGTTGTTCTCTGCATGATCTTTTATGCTATTTTTTTTTCTTATATTTGACATGGAGTATATCCTTGGGGTTTAGGTACATCCCCTCCTTTTGAGGGGGGAGCTTTTCTGAAGTGTAACCTCAAAGATAGTTTTTAAAAGGGGAATGAAAGAACCACAGTCCCTGATCCATTGTGGTTTGACTAGTTCAGCTTACAAAGCTACAGTATGCCCATATGTGGTTGTGTCCCCAGCAACCAGCAGTGCTTCTCAATTCCTTTTGGGGAAAGGGTGAACATTTCCACCAGCAGGAGTCTGGGCCCATGGCCACACTCAAAACGGTGAGCCATTCGAGAGCTTTTATGCTCTAAAAGAACCCTGCATGCCCTTCTGTGTCCAACAGGTAAGTCCAAGCTCATCAGGCCATTCAAACTCTGCCCATCTTATTCGTGTTATATGACAAGGAACTGCAAACCAAGTGCACTTCGAGGACAGGAGTTGTCTCAGCTTCATCTGTATCCCCAAAACAAAGCCCAGTGTCTGGCTGTCACCCCAGTGTCAGTCAACTCCTGTTGACTAAACAAACCAATAGAGATGGTCCTGCTTGTCAGTGGCAGGTCTCCTTCAAAAGCAAAGCATTGTTCATGCACGGGCTGTGGAACTTTCTCTTTTCTCCTTTGCAGAAAGCTGCTCTGCTGTCCCTTAGCATATTGCAGGTCTCTGAGGATGGCGTGGCATTCTCCCAGGTTCTGACAGGCCCATGCCCTGCTCCAGGACTGACTACCCCTGAGTTGAAAGATCCGTGCATCCAGAGAGTCATAGAGTACCAGTCGTCCTAGTCTTTCATGACACACACCTCCACATGTTTCTTTCCTGCCAGTGTCCACTTAGTTTCGGCACCTTCACCAGGAACATCTGCCCGTGGTCAAGCCACAGGTCAATTACTCATTGCCCGTCTTCCGCTTTACCCGTTTACCACACAGCTCTTCTTGGCTTTGTAATTACTCCACATGTATATTTACAAGAGAAGGTTGCATCTCTAGACTAGATTTCATGCCATCTCCTTTAAGTGTTTCATACAGATCTTCTATTCTCCCTTCTCGTAGATACAGAATGAGAACCATCCTGTTTTCTCATGCTGGCTTGAAATGGCTTCCCCAAGGAGCAGACCCCTGAGTGAAGCGTCAGTGGTTTATTTGGGAGGTGATCTCAGGAAGTTTGATGTGTGAGTGGGGAAGAGAGACAAGAGAGGGAAGGGAATAAGATTAGCTGTGTGAATGAGCAGATTGCTTTTGTGGGCAACCGAAGTTCTCTCCAGCTGGAGAGTTCTAGGAGACAATAGGGGAGGGGAAGGCGAAAGACTGGAGGTTTTACCCTCTAGCTCCCATCAGTCATTGGCTGAAGCTGCATCAGGGGCATTAACCCCTAGCTCTGGTCTGTCCCATTGTCCCCACATGTTGGATGAGAAAAGAATCTTGACTCTTGGGTGAGGACCATGAATGCTCAAGGCATGTGGTTGGGACACTGATAGCCCCAGCTACACTCAGGTTTAGAAGACCTTGAAACAAAATTTTAAAGGGCTTTGGCCTCAGTACTCATTCATTCCAGGGACTTGAACAAGATGCTCAAACTCAGCAAGACTCAGTCCTTCCCTCTATCAAAAGGGACAGTTATGATGCATATTTCATATAGTGGTTGCAAAATCCAGGAAATGCATATAAAGTGCTTAGCACTGGCCTGGCTAAGAAGGCACAAAGACATTAGATTCATTAGCAGTGTTCTAATCATACTCATTTTCTGCTACCTCGTTTGGACTGAAGTGTGTTCAGTATGGTGTGACGAGGTGTCTGCTGCATGCAGCAAAAAGTTGCAATTCCTAGTAGACAGGGCGCTTGGGTGTCTGGTCTTAAGATGAGTGAGTGACGGGAAGTCATTTCATCTCTCTGGGGCTGTTTTCTCCTTTGGACTAGAGGAGAGGCTCTAAGCATTGATGATTCTGTGAAATGGTCACTCATACATATAAATATCATATTCTACATTGCTCTCTTGGCTTCCCAAACCCACTCTTACCCAGGTGAGCCATCCTGCCTTTGAGAACTATGTTACATCATTAGACACACAGCTGCCTGAATTGGAGGTTTAAAAGTTGTGTCCAATTTGAGGTGCACAATTGCAGAAACCAATTGGGGTCTGGCCCACCATGTTGTCTACCTGAAGGGGTGGCATCCTCTGCCCTAGACTTGGTTCTGTGCCTTTATCTGTCAACTAGCCCATTCAGCTCCTGGGACCCTGCTCACAGAGGACACCAGAACATTCTGTAGATTCCGTATGCCCTATTCTTATGGTTGGAAGAGCAACTCTCTGTGCTCATCCTGCAGAAGGGGCAGTTCCCCAAAGAGTAGTTGACTTATCTGAGTTCCCTTGGCCAGTGGACTCAATCTAAGAGCTGGGTTCATTGTTCATGAAAATTTGGGTCCTGGGACACTGATCCTTACTGGCTTTATTGTCCTCCTGGAAGGCTGAAACAATAGAACTGAGTTTATTAAGACAAGAAAAATTCAATCAAATGTAACAAATACATACTGACTACCCTATTTAATACAAAACCACTAAAAATACTTTGAGTTCTTGACAGGAACATTATTAATGCTCATTTTTCTCACTGCCCACTACATGCTTGGACTTATAAAATTTGTTGTGGCTGCACATTCATGAAAGTAGTGGTTACTATGGAGCATATTCAGGGCATTGGAACAGGAACTCGGGAACCAAATAGTAGTGAGAAACAACCTCTGCCCACGATGAGTTTCCAATCTGGAGGAAAAACAGATAGTATAGGCAACACTCTCAAGAGAAGGTGCTGCATTGCTATGTCCTGACTGTCAGTGTGCCCAAAGTATGTTGAAGAAGGTATTAAAGTCATGATAATAATAACTATTGAGCAGTGGCTACGTGCTGGACACCTGTTTTAGCACTTTACATGTACTAGTGCTTAGCTTTACACAGCTTTATGAAGTGTATGAGGCCACAGCCACCATCTTAGATGAGGAAATTGAGGCAGAGCTGGTCCAAGGTTGTCCAGCTGGTAAATGGTAGAGTCACAGTGGAAATTCAAGAGGCTGGCCTTAGACCTGACAGAAATTCCAACCCATGAACAGGAGAAGAATCTGACAGAGATTCAGGAAAATTCACAGTGACTCTGACTTTTCAGTTGGGTGCCTGGAGAAACAGTGGTCCCAGAAGTCCTCTGAAAGGTCTAGTGGGTCTCCAAGCTGAGAGAGAGCAAAGTGAGTCAGATTTGGGATAAGCAGAGTTTGACATTGGCGGGACAGCTGGGGAGCGTGCCCAGGGGGATACGCTGGAGAAGTCAGGAAAGCCAGGTCAGCATTTCATTCCATCCACAGAGAGCCCAGGGAGTGCTCCCTGAGTGACCTTCCTGCACAGGACCCTTTTCTATTGAGTGGGTGCAAGGGTGTCCCCTCTTTGGCCCCTTCCCTTAGGGTTCTCCTTTGAGCTCTAGCCCCATAATCTCAGGCTCTAGACCTAGCAGACACCTCCTCCTGGAAAAGCCACAGGCTTTTCAAATGCCACATGTCCAAACTGACCTCTAGACCCATCCCCCAGAACCAGTCTTCCTCTCAGGTTCCCAGTCTGTGTGCACACACCTCCTCCACTGTAGAGCCAAGCACTTCTTCCTCTCACCTGGACTCCGCCATAGCCCACATCGCTTCATTTGCCTCCAGTACTGTCTACACATGACAGCCAGAATGATCCTTCAAGAAATTCAAACTGGTTGTGCACCTCCTTTTTAGAAATGAAAATGGCTTCCCATTGCTCTAAGGGTGAAGACCAACATTTCAACCTGACTCTCCCAGCCCACCTGGCCTGCATTGTCTGACACCTGCCTCTGTACCTCACTTCTCACCCTCATTCCTAGCTCTCCTTCAGTCCTCATTCTCCTTCTTCAGCTGTGTCAACACCATGTTGTCCTCGCTCCCCCAGGCTTCTCTGGGCCTTTCCTCTTCCTGGAACAGTGGTCCTCCACATCTCCCTACTTTACTCCAAATCTGCTTGCCCCTCTGCTACCTAGGCCAGGGGAATCACAGCCCTCCTTGCAGAGGTCTTAGACTCTCTGGGGGCATCTTCCTGGTGCTTATCAAATTGTAACTTTGTATTCATGAGAGAAATTAAATCACCACTTGCTTTCCCACTGCATGGTAATCTCTCTGTGTGCCCAGCGTCTAGCCATTGGCAGGCATATAACAGGTGCTCAAGAAATTTTATCTGAGTGAATGATGCAATGAATGGAACAAGCCCGACGTAGCCTCATTCCCTTTCCCACTGGAGGACTGTTCTGGCTTCTGTGAGGACAGAACCTATACCTTGCTGAAATATTCTGGACCCTTCTGCTGAGATTTTCCTTCAGCTCCTCACTTGGTGCAATCTCAGAGAAGAACTCTTGAAGACAGTTTGAGGACACCACAAGCACATGGTGCAGCCAATAGGAGGCTCTGCACCTGTATGCGCTAAATTCAACTGCAGGGTTTATGATTCAGTGTGAAGACCAGCTTAGCAGATGGGAAGGTGGTGAGTCACAGAAATGGGCCATGGTGTTGCTGTGGTCTTTCCCTCTCAGCGCATGGTGTAGTCACGTGTCAACACACTTTCTGTCTCTACTGCAGAGATCTAGACTTGACAGCAGTAAATAACCTACTAATGATTTGTTTGTAATTAATGGCTGCTAAGGCCAGGCACATCAGGGCCAATGATCAGTCCTGATTCATTGATCAAACTGTCCCACTGACCATGGACTCCAGAAGGCAGCTGCACTTGGGCACCAATAATTTTCCTCCTACCCACTCTATCCCTGGGTAGGTTGATATTTAACAAACAATAACTTCTTGGCAGATTTTTTATTGAGCTTGGCTTTCCAAAACAAGTGGGATCCCTTTTGGGAAAAGGGACCAAAGAAAGTGATTTGCAATTGAAATAAATGGAAAATAAATTTTAAAAGCAGCCAGCCTAGGACACTGGACCCGGAATTTGGCTATCACATTTCAGTGATTGTGGGGTTGTGGAGTAATCGTGTGTGTGTGTGTGTGTGTGTGTGTGTGTGTGCTTGTGTGTTAACTAAACCTAAATTTGGAATTTAGAACATTTGGCAAGATCTTAAGGGTAAGTGGCATTTTTACCAGCTGTGTCATCTGTTTTTCTTGCCCTGAGGCTTACTGATGTTCCAGATGCCCAATGGAGGTGCCTCCTTTGCTATGGAAACCAGAGTCTGGGCAATTGTGAGCAGGAGAAAAGCTGCTGGATCTACATGGCCAGGAGGCTCAGCTAAGTGTCCTGAGGACTAAGCTTGTGTGGAGATGCCGTGCTAATAGCCCAGCTTCTTGCAACTGTGGGGCCAGGTTGGGTCCATATTGCTGATTTCTGGCTTTCTTCTTGGGTCACACTGGAAGTCAGAATCCCAGAGTACCAAAGGGAGCTGAAGGACCTAAGAACAAATTCTGTGATGGGCTTGAGTATCCAAGAAAAAGGCTTCCAGGAACTGAGGTCTGGCTGGTGTTTAAGGGCTAGCTGGAAATAAAATGACATTAAAACCTAATGAAAAAAAATCAAAATAGAATTACTGAGCAATTCCACTTTGAGGTATATATCCAAAAGAATCTATATATCCAAAAGCAGGGTCCTGAAGAGATATTTGCACACGTATGTGAATGGCAGCATTAGTCATAATAGCCAAAAGCTGGGCTCAAATGTCCACTGACAGATAAATGGATAAATAAAATGTGGTAAGGGTTGAGCATTCCTTTTCCTAAGTGCTTAGGACGAGAAGTGTTTTGAATTTTGGATTTTTTTCAAATTTTGGAATATTTGCATATGTATAATGAGATATCTTGGGGATGGGTCCCAATTCTGAACACAAAATTCACTTATGTTTTATATGCACCTTATGCACATAGCCTGAAGGTTATTTTATGCACATTTTTAATAATTGCAAGCATGAAACAAAGTTTTGATTGCATTTTGACTGTGACCTGTCACATGAGGTCAGGTGTGAGATTTTCCACTTGTGGCATCATGTTGGCACACAAAAAAATTTAGATTTGGAAGCATTCAGATTTCAGATTTTTGGATTAAGGATGCTCAACTTGTATATCTATACAAGGAATATTACTCATCTTTAAAAAGGGAGGAAATTCTGATGTATGTTACAAAAAGGATGAGCCTTGAAGACATGATGCTAAGTGAAATAAACCAGTCACAAAAAAGCAAATCCTGTATGAGTCTACATAGGTGAGGTCTCTAGAGTAGTCAAGGGCATAAGGACAGAAAGTAGAGTAGAGCTGTCATGGTCTGGGGGAGGCAGGAATGGGGAGTTGTTGTTCCATGGGTTAAGAGTTTCAGTTTTCCAAGATAAAAATGTTCTGCCTAATTGGCTGCACAAACAACATGAATATGCTTAACACTACTGAGCTGTTCATTTACAAAGGGTTATGATGAAAAATTTTATGTTGTGTACATTTTTTCCACAATTAAAAGAAAAACATTAAAAGCTAACTTTAAAAAATACGTATGTATTTTTTCAGGAGACTGAAAGATAGTCTCCTTGGTTATAAGCAAAAGTACAAATTAGAGCTACCCTGGACAGCATTTTTCCTGGACCGTAATGGCAGAGGATCAAAAAGTTACATAATTAAATGTGTTGGCAATAGCATAGGACTCAGGCACTCACTCTCATGCATGGCTGGTGGGTTTAAAATTGGTATAAGCCCTTTGGATAGTATTTTATTTCTGTCAATTTTTTTAATGTGCAGCACTTTTACCCATCAACTTCCCTTCTAAGAATTTATCTTCTAAATATTATTGTCCAGATACACAAAGAAGTATGCATAGGATGATGCTGTAGCGCAGTCTGCCGACACTGGCAGAGGCTTTGATGTCCATTATGGGGCCCCAGGTAAGGGAGTCATTTCTTGACACCCAGTGAGTGAATGAGGCAGCTGGACTGATGAGTCCACATGGAGAGATTTCCAAGATACATTAAGTGAAAATTGCAGTACATTCCACTGTGTGTAATTAGCTACCATTTGTGTAAAAACAAAGGAGGCTGTATTTATGCCTAAGTGCACAATTCTCATAGGAAAACACCTGCTAGGGCCTCCAGAGGCTGAATATCCTGGTTGTATCTGGGCCAGGAATTGGGTGACTGGGGACTTCATTCCTTCTTATCCCTTTGACAGCTACTTTTTGAAAGCATGTATTACTTATTTGTAATAAATACATGCATATGTAATGTATCTATCCAAACACACATACACCTTTGTGTACATGTGATGATAAAGGTCTAAGCCATGCTGGCCTTGCAGTTCCTTCCAGGACCTCTGCTTCATAGCTCCTAAGGACCAAACCACCAAGCTTCACCCACTCCCAAAGCACACCTGCTCCAAGGCTCTTACTCACATTGCTAGAATCTCAACAGAAAGGAAGTGCCCCCTCTGGGAGAAAGATCCCACTCCAGGCAGCAGGAACAATTACCCATTGCCTATCATTCTGTTGTCCTGAAAACCTGGCTGCCTTCTATTTCTGGAATTAGCCCAAGTGGTCCATCGAGGGTCTTGGATGAGGCCATCAGTGGGCACTGTTACCTTCAAGAGGTCTGGTGTAGGCGGGTGCAAGGTCAGCTGCAGTTGCGGGTGTGGGAGGTGAGTGGGCTGGAGGGTAGGTGGAGGGAGTTTCCGCTTCATCTCATGGCCCTGCCTCAGGTTCACTCACCAGCATGCATGCCCCTACCACATCCCTAGGCTTAGCAAGTCCTTGCTGACCCAAGCAAGGAGAGTCTCCCTTCTAGACCATAGCACTAAGTAGGGAAACAGAATTTATGAAGACCAGAAATAATTATTATCATAGTAAATTCTGTTCCTAAATTATAAGAACAGAAAAACTGATCAGTGTTTGCCAAGCATTAGGAGTTGACTACCAGAGAATTGGGGGGTGATGGAACTGCTGTGTGTCTTGATGATGATGGTGGTTGAATGAAGAGATGAGAGCCTTTGTCAAAACTCCTAGAACTCTAATTTTATTGAATGGAAGTTTTTTAAAAAAGTAAATGAAAATGTCTGAGAGAAAGTATCTGCCTGCTGGTGAGATAAATAAGGAAAATAACTGTTAGCATGTGAGTAGTGTCAGCTGAGGGTCACAACCCACCCTTTGGGGGCCATGGTCCCACACCCAACCCACAAGCTCAATTTCAGGAACAAAAGTTTGTGGTTCTCATTTATCTCCTCTCCCCATACCCAGCGCCATCAACAGCACTGACCTCCACTTCACGAGGGTTATTCTTGTCTCCTGTTTTATCCTTGTATGCTTCATCAACCCACTAGCTTAACCATGGGGACTATAAGTATCTAAGAAAAGAGGTGACGAGGTCTGTCTCATGTTGTGGCTGAAGTGGAAGGAAGTGGATTCCACTTATCCTCTGCCAGGAACCCAGTCCCCGCAGAATGAATAAAGTCATGCTATTGCATAGGAAGCCTGGGAATTGAATACCTCAGATGCTGCTCCCGTGGGCTTGGACACAACCATGGTCAAGTTCTGCCTTTGCCATGGAGCCCTGCTTCTCTGGAGGGTAGTTAGAGGTACAGACACTGGGGCCTGTCAAACCTGGGATTGAGTTCTGGCTCCAAGTCCTTGAACACAGTTATTTAAATGCCCTAAACCTCAGCATTTGTCTACAAAGTGGAGATAATCATGTCTTCTTCATGGGAGAATTTGGAAGATCTGTTAGGTGAATGTGGAGAATCAGCTGTACCCTTATGACTCTTCATTAGTGTCTCCCATATAGCTGAGTACTCAGAACACAGAAGATGCCAAATCAATGCCTCTTGAATTGAATTAAATTCCCTGTGATATGATAAGAAAGGACTCACAGGCTGGAGACCCCATGCATTGGGAGTCCTTGCTTCTTTCCAGGAGCACAAAGAGACCTCTGTGTTTTCTTACCACCTTGATTCTTTCTTTTTCCCTTCATAGTCCATTGTCTTCACATTTGCCATTCCACTTTCCTCCCTGTACCTTAACTAAATCTGATTACCTTTTCTTATACCAGAGTCGGTGCTTCTGAATAATAATAACATCAACAACAGCACTATGCAGATTTCCATAGCAAAATGCCTTTTACCTGATTTGGTAGGAAATCAGCGATCAGAGGAGGCATGTGACACATCTGTGGTCCCCAAGCTAATACATATTTGGTGGACCCGAAGCTCTCTGGAGAACTGGATCCCAGCTTATGGCACAATAATATCAATATAATATCTAGATGATATCAGGAAATTCCATCTTGACTCAATCACAGCCACTACATCTAGAGGGTCCCTGTGAGCTGAGGTGAAGACAAAGGTTTATATGCCACACTCACAGCCCAGTGAATTTACAGAGCAAGCCATAGCTACTAGATTCTAGAAATATTTGCTGATCTGCAAGATACCGATGCCACTTGGAGGTCATGAAGCTTTATTCCAAGCCTTCTTAGAACAATGCTTCTTTATGATTAGCTGGTGCTTCCATTTTATTGTCAAAATTCCTACAGAGTTTTGTTCTGTTTGTTTGGTCCTGAGGAACCAATATATGTGGGTTGTTTTTGTCTTCAATTTGGAGCCAAATTGAAAGATGTGTCAGTGACCATCTCTGCATGTTGATGTCACCACATTCCAAACAGACCCTTATTGACTTCCTTCCCCAGAAGATTGATGGGACGGGTAAGGAGAGACTTTCTCATACCAAACAAGAGGAGAATTGGCATGCCCTGGGTAGCATGACTGTTGTTACTGACTCTGGCATTTTATCCTACCCCCCATTGCAGCTGTAATTGTGGGGCTTCCAGCAGTGCTCATTCCCCTTAGCAGTGCTAGGCAGAGGCCAGAGGACAGGTGCTTTGGGGCAGGGACTGGGCCCTCTCATCCCAGCTCTGCTTGCTCTCTGCACACCTCTGAGGATTGCACCTCCTCCTGCCTGACTTAAATACTTCGTAACCTGGGCTGACAAGTTTGTATGGGGATCCTTCATACTGGAAAATAAAACAAAAACAGGCAGGGCAGTGCTTTGTCAGAGAGCCTCATGTGTGAGGTTGTTTTCCTTCAGACCGAGATCTAGGAATTGCCTTCTATAAAGAAATGAGAATGAAAGCCCAGCTCCACCCAGCCTAACAACCTTCTGGAGGATAAAACACGCTGGGACTCTTGACTCTTGACTCTCTTACTGTTACCACCAGGAGATGCTTCCGTTGGAAAACTGGCTAAACTCCATTTCAGCCTAGTTAACAGTGCGCATAGGGGCAGGTTGAGCATCCCTGATCTGAAATACGTGGAACCAGAAGTGTTACAGATTTTTTTGGATTTTGAAATATTTGCGTATACATAATGAGATATCTTGGGGGTGGTACCCAATCTAAATACAAAATTTATTTGTGTTTTATATACATCTTATACACATGCCCTGAATGTAGTTTTATACAATATTTTAATAATTTTGTTCATGAAACAAAGTTAGTGTACGTTGAACCATCAGCAAGCAAAAGTGTCATTATCGCAGTCATCGATGTGGTATATGTCAGTGCTCAAAAGTCAGATTTTGGAGCAGTTGGGATTTGGGATTTTTGGATTAGCGATGTTCAACCTATAGCTTATTCAAGTTGTATTTACAGAGATCAGTCTCAGAGCAGAAACCTGCCTACTTCCTCATTGTTTTTTTCCTTTAATTCACTCAGGAAAGGAAAGCTGCCCTTGAATTTCTGGGGAAGTTGCCTAGCCTAATACAATCTATACATTCAGAACTCCTACTGCCTATAACTTTTCAAGAGAAAAGGGCATCATCATCCCTTGATAATATGGAGAATTACTAGACTCTCAATCCCCATCACAGGGACTAATAAATATGCAGGTCCCCTTGTAAGTATGACTGACTCATTGGCTATATGAGATTTTTGTATTCTCAGTGTATGTGGGTGTTCATGTTTTAGAATCCCGAGTTAAGATCACAGGTTTTAATGGCAAGCATCTCATTTTATTGTGTTGTTTTATTTTAATTAACATTGCAGGATAAGGCAGCACACGATTCAAAAATATAAACACCATAGCAGTATATTTGAAGTAGGCTTTGTTTATAGTTGATGAATTATTTGTTCTTGGTTCATAATTTACATTTTCTAAATGCCTGCAATTTGATAAATACTATTCTAAACATTTTTGTATTTCTCTCTTTTATGGATGTGTTTCCAAATTTTGTTTTTTAAATGAGCTCAAGGGCCTTTGGGATGTTCCGGTATGTGACCAGCCAGGAACCACAATTTGGGGGCACAGAAGGGCTGATCCGGGGAAGAGCTTCCTAGTAGCCCTGAGGATCTGTGGGTCCTGAATTGTCTTTGAAACATCGAAGACAAATTATGTATGTTCAGAAAAAAGTGAGCACTGAGTGTATAGTATAGTACATGGATTTTTTAATTGATGGTTCATATGTTAACATATGGTGGGTGCCTCTCCCTCTGGAATGTGCCATCCTTTCTGTTCTGAATAATGGAGTTGAATGTTGCCCCATTTTCTTTCTGAATCCAGCACTAGATTTAGAGGCTCTGGGTAGCACGAAGTAGAAACTGTCTTTGGGAATGCGGAAAACTGTCCTTTGTGTATGTGGTTGGGGGGATCCTGAATTGCTCACCTGTCTCTATGTTTGTAAACTTCCAAATACTCTCCAGCATTCCACCGATCTTCCTCCTCACTCATTGTTGGCCAGATTGGCCATCAGAACTGTTGCCAGTTCATTCAAATTGTCCTTTTGATCCAAGGCCACGTGTCCTCCCATCTGGCACTCTGGACGGCAATGAGATGGAAACCAATACTGAGCTGAGCCTGGGAATAACACCTCTCTAATTCACAGCCCATGGCCCTTAGGGAATTGAGAAAATGGCTCCTAGTTTACTTTCCCAAAACAGAAACTCTCTCAGGCTCATGAGAAATTTGGCAGTTGAAAAATGTCTCCTGCCATACATTCCATCCACAAAGCCAAGATAGAGGCAGGTCAGCACCCGAGAGTCCCACTGATCTCCTTTGTTACCAAATCCCCTGACTTTCTGGAGAGAGGGATGCCCAGGAACCTCCCAAGTTACCGTGTGCATCATTAACTTCCTTAAACAGCAGCTTTAGGTGCAGTGGTATATGAACCACTGAAAAATTCTGACATGGATGTCTGCTAAAAGACAATTGATACAGTTAATTGATACAGTTATTGATGAACAGTTATTATTCATTAACTATCAATACAGTAATTGATACAGTTAGAGCTATTATTCTATTATTAAGATTAGGATGTTAGGGTGAAGATTTTGCTGCAGACACTCTAGTGTTAAAAATAAACACCATTCCTCAGTTTGGTCGTTCCACACCTCAGACCCACCTTCCTGATGTATGTGCTCTTGGTACACACACAGAAAATCCTGAGGAACTGTCTAGGGGACAAATGGGGACTTAGATTCCCCATCCTTGCTCTTTGCTATCCCTTGAAGGTTTTAAAAATATGCGCTTGTAGCCCTTGCATGGAATGAGTGACTGGCTTGCAGCAAATGATTGTTTCTCCCTGCTCCTCCCTCAGAGCAATCTGTACCACTGCCACTTTTTAGACTCTGATTGTTTCTATGTTTCTCCTCAGTGAGCAGAAAGTAGTTTATTCATGTTTTAAAATCCAAAACATTCACAAAACTCAACTTTGCCTTTTCCTTCTTTCCCATGCATTTATCACCTAGTTATGGCAACAACCATTTGAAGCATGTGACCTTGCCCTTTCATTCGTTGGTAGGGAGGAGCCCTCACTGCCGTCCTTGCATTTGGATGCCAGGGATAGCAGCACCAACCTTCTTTCCCCAGGTCCCTCTCCTGAGCTCGTAGGAGTTGTCCAGAGAGGGAAAGGGCTGTGTACCCCTCCCTGTCCTCTGTGTGTGTTTCTCATTCCGGTTCCTCCTGGCCGTTATGTCTCCTGCACACTGAATCCCGCTTCCTTCTTAGCTGTCTAGTCTGTAACTAACCTCTTCAAAGATGGTTCTTTCCACATGCTTGGTTCCCCAGCACCAATCTGTGTTGTCTGCTGTGTTCCTAAGTTGGTTGAACAGAAGTGTCATCTGTCTTCCATGCCTCTTAGCACAGTGACTTCAGGGCAGAAGTGATCAACCCTTGTCCTTGACAGACAAAGGTTTTCTGAGCTTCCAGTCAACCTGGCTTAGGCCTCTCCAGGCCCTGTCATCCCGGGCGCTGAGTGGCACTGCCATCACATTCTGGCACCCCCCACACATACACACACCCCTCCTCTACCCTCTTGCTCCTGTGTCAGACACCCCTGCCTCTCCTCTGTTCCTAATGAGGATGGTCTCCCCAGAAGTGCTTTCAAGAGGAAGACTTGTGTGCAGGTCACTAATGACATGCTGGTAAAGGAGTGGGAGGGGAAAGAGGAAGAGGAACCAAATAAAGGGTGTCACCCCAGTAAAAACCCTGCCCAGGAAGGCTTCATCTTAACAGGTACTCTCAGTGTGAATTCTCCCTCCAGGATGTCCCAGTTCTGGGCAAGGGAGCTGGGCTTGCAAACACCTTCCTCCATCAGTGATGAGTTAAGGGACCTAGGTAGGGGAGCAGTGTCATTATTGCCCAGGCTCTTCGAGAAATGCTCAAGGGCCCCCCCTCTTCATCCTTCTTCAAAAAGAAGGCACAGGTACTGGCTGTTACAAGCTGGAGGCACACCGAAGAGGGGTGCAGGTGAAAACCAGTGGTATGGGCAGATACCCAGGTCATTCTTTATGCACTAGATCTGAACTTTATCCACCTCTTGTTAGGAAACTTTGCAAGTATTTCAGACAGAGCCTTCTGGCCTTGACAAGGCCATGCATATTCTTCTTTATCCTCTGGCCAGATGCTTGCTTTAGAGTAATCAGGTCAACATTGTGGCTAAAAGCCTGGGCTTATGGATGGAGTCAAAGAAAACTGGGTTTTAGATTTGGCTCTGCCACTTATGAGTCATGTGGCCTTGGGCAGATTATTTTCATTTCTGAATCAAATCTCCACATCTGTATAATGGTGACAAATCCCACTTAGCTGCCAGTGTGTTTGAAGGACCATATGAGGCAATGCATGCCTAGCCTGGCACCAGTATCCAGCCCACTGCACCTGCTCAGTCCGTGGGAGTTCTTACAGTCATTCATTTTTCCCATTCTCGAAGCAGAGGATTCTGGGACATTAATACTGTGGTAGGATCCCACTCATTATAGACTTTTGACCCTTTACTCCTGTGGCCAGGGATTGGTGCTTTAGTTTCCTGCATCTCATATTTACATGTTCACCATATCCACATACTCCCTGAAGAATTATTATTTCCTTTATGCTTTTCTTAAACTCAGTTTAAAAACTGTATTTCTTTTTAAAGCTAATTTTATTGTATCCGTTTCATAAGTAAGCACGGATATTTTTATAATAACATTAAAATGATCATTATATAACTATTAACATTTACAGCATTTGTTCTCGTATGGCCTATCCTCATCTACGCATCCCTGGAAGCACACCAAGTGCCTTCCAGGCATCCTGTGTGTACTTCTCGTACTTTAAGAGCTATCCAGCCATAGTGATGGGATTTCAACAGCCCTAGGGGTTTAGACGCAGTTCAGAGTATGGTATTTCTAATCTTTCCAATAACATTTTATATGTCTGATGGCTGATATCTGACTCTGGGCGTGGAATTATTTCTGGATCCTGAGGTTACTTGTGAGGCTCGTGTGTAGCTCTCTGAATTAAATGGTTGCCCTGGCCTCGTTGCCATGGTGACAGGAATCGGCGCAAGCCGAGCAGGTGACCAGCTGGATGGGGAAGCATCACAGGTGTGGGCCATTTCTTTGTCAGTTGTCTCAATGACTGTCATTTCCATTCCCTTGATTTGGTCATGTGAGCAGTCACCATCTCAGATCTTATCTCTGTCACAGCCTGTGAGAGGGCCTGAAGACCTTGGAAGTTGGTCTAGAATGCATACCTTGGAAGATACACACAATGCAGTGGTGTATTTTTAAAAAGAGTAAGAAAGATAAGCAAACCAGGTGAACATTGTCTGTTTACTTACTGATGAACACAGCACCTGTTACAGAGTTAGTACTCCACAATTTTAATTAAGTGAATGCTATGAATAAACCAAGTACTAACACTGTACTATCTCATAGTCATATATATGTTCCTCCAGCCAGCATTTATTGACTATTTTCTGCATTCTTAGGACCAGACTCAGGATAAAAGGGTAGAGTAGCCTGAAAATGTGAAGCACTCACTGGATGACAGTGGGTGGGTAAGAGGAGAGAATCTGGGTGCTTTCTTAGGGAAAGAGGATGGATCATAAAATGGGAACACTGGAGCTGGAGGGTAAGAATCTTAGTTGGGGGGTCAGTTAGGCTAACAGCAAGTCAGGGACACACTTCTCAAGCCAAACGCCAGCTCATCCCCTGCCCTGAGAGCATGGCTCAGCCCTGCACACCCCCGAAACACGGCAATGGGGCAGACTTTCCAGGGCTGTGCTGCAGATGGTCCGCTATGCTGCTTGCCTCTTTGGTTCCTCACAGGCCTGGTTTGAAGGGAAATGCTCTCTCCTGGGTGTGCTTGCTGGACACTGTATCTCTTGGCTCCAAGTTCCTTGGCCTCACTTGCTGCATTCCAAGTCAAAATAGCTCATGCTCCTTCCGGGCGGCTCACCAGGGCCTGGGGTACATAGATCTGCGTGGAGGGAGAGAGGGTCTGTGGCTGGAGATCCTCCTTTTGAAGGGTATCTCTCTGTGCAGCTCAGCCTTGGCCACCAGGCCCCCATGTGCCCAGCAGAGATGCTGCCTGTGTTGTCTGAATACTTAGACCCTGGGTTTGTCCATCTATAGTCCATACCCACCCAAATCAGTCATGCTTTTGGAAGAGAGAGTTTTAGTCCTTGTGATGAAGGAGAGCAAAATCTCTCTCCAGAATTGAAAGTGCTTCAGCAGTTAAGTAGTCCTGCAGTAAACTGGCTCCATCCAGCTGAGCTACAAAATTAGTGGAGAGAAGCTTTGCAAACACAAATCTTTGGGGCACCTCAATGAGGATGCCTGGTTCTGTACAGACTCATTGCCTTCCATGTGATGAAATCATCTGGGAAATCAACTTATTAAAGTATAAAACCCTTCCAGAATCCCTCTTCAAGCTTCAAAGGGAGATTTGGAGGAATGAAATCCTATCCAATTTTAACTGTTGCAAGGATGTTTGGGGTAAGAGTTTGGGGGTGCACGTTGTTTTTTGATGTCTAACTCAAATTTGGTTCTGTGCTGTAGGTCAGTTTCCAGGGTGCATAGCTTGGACTAGGGTTTTCCTGGGCCTGGAGTTTGGGATAGAAAGAGCTAGACCCACTCATCCAGCTCTGGGCTGCAGTGACTCAGAGGCAAAGCTTGCTCCGGCCATCCCTAAAAGGCCAGAGGATCACTTCTGATGCATTTTACATTTCAAAGGGATGCCCCATTCCCTTGGAGACTTAGAACAAAAGCCAACTGAAGAGGTTATCTCAGGTTGGGTGTCGGAGACAGAGATTCTTGTGTAAGTCTTTTATTGTTAGAGAGACCTCCAGAGAAGGGAAGTGAGAGAAACAGGATCAGGCAGGAAAGGAGGCAGCAAAGGAGTGGTCTCAGCTGCAGGCCAGCCTCAGGCGGATCCCAGGAATCCATAGAGTAGGAAGGGCACCACAGAGCTGTCCTGCCGTGAGGCAGGAGCTGGCCTTTGTACCTTAGTGTCTACCACCCCTTTTGGAGTGAGGACTTAATCTTCTAGGCATTTCTGGGTGAGGTCACATGCACTGACCAAGTGCAACTCTGGATAACTTACTCTTAGCCTTTATCAGGAGGTGGATGCACCGGCCCCAGAGAGGGTTTCTGAGTGGGCACCAACAGCATCTACCAGGCATAGTCATGCGGTTGTTCTGCCTGTATTTCACATGGGACTGGACGTACAAGTTCTTGTCACCTTTGCAAGGAGACATCACTCATCTGTCTATGAGAACTCACTTTCCTTCTCAGCTTTTAGACATGTTTTGTAAAAGTGGGGGAAGGAGTGGATACATAAACGAATGTAGCTGGTCAGTCATGAACGCCTCACTCTGTAGAGCGTCGCCAGCCCTGGACGTAGCCACTCAGCTATTCATCCAGGCTTGTTAAAATATGAGGGCATAAAAAGAGCTGATTTCATTCATTTTATGGCAGCACAGCTTCCCCCAGGAAAGGCAAGGCTGGCCAAAATGTGTGTGGTCCATACCTTTGGGTGGAAGATATTTGCGAGACGTGACTCCCTCGGCTGTGCCCAGTCTTGCCCTGACCATTCGCTTTCACTTCTTGCCTTTTCTCTAGAACTTCCCTTTCTGTGTTTTGGAAATGGTCGCAAAAAATTACAATCTTTTCCATTCTCAAACCCAACTTCTTCCATACCAGATGGTTCTAATATCCACATCCTTCACAACACTCCGGATTTGGGGCTGGGCATTCTGTTGTCACCTGAGTCTGTGCCTGCTTCCAACACACCAAGACATAGCCACCCAGTGGATTCTGTTTGGCTCTTTGGATCTGAGCTTCCCGGTAAAAATAAGATTTAAAAAAAAATGATGTGACAAAAGAACATAGAAATGTCTGGAACGTGTTCAAGACTGGTGAAAACACTAAGAAGACGCTCTCCCTGCTGCCTCTCAGTGCAGACGAGTCAGACCTGCCCCCAGGACACCCCTGGCTCCCTTTGGCTGGCACAGGGAATGGAAACTTTGGCCATGGGTGGTTGTTTCTGCAACTTCTCCACTCCCAGCCTCACCCACTTCTCGTTGATGATTTCCCAGAGCAAGTCTAGTCTAGCATCAGTCCATCCTCAACACCAGTCAGCCGATCTCTGGGCAGCAAGGTCCCATAGGCATGCTGGAGTCTCAACAGGAAAAGTGCTTTCCCACTTTTCCACTGAGCAAAAACAAACACTTTGAGGAGTTGATGGGCTGTGGAGTGATGTACGTGGTTTATTCAGGACCCTATCACACTGAAGGAGCATATGAAGCCATATCCATAGCTCAGGGGTATGGGGAGCAAGATGCTGTCCATCGCCCACCCTCCAGCCTGCACTCATGTGGTTGGATTCTCAATCTCTATAGTGATTTATCGCAGGATTCCTTTGGAATGATCAAGAGAATGTTTATGGAAGAAGCAGCATTTGTGTGGTTCCTGAGTTAGCCTGAGTTGCCAGAAGCTGAGCCTGGCATGAGCGTTCCTGTGAAAGCTGTGTTGGAAGTCTTCCCTGGAAAAACCGGTCAGAGAGCACACAGTGTGACTAGAAAAGGTAGGAGGTCCGGAAGGGCACAGGATCGAGAAGAGTCCCACAGCGGGGAACTTCAGCATAACACATCCCGGGTACTGGCTTCTGGATGTGGAAACACTCTGGGAGCCAGAGTTAGCAAAATGGAAAAGGGCTTTCCAGGGAGGCGGACACAGCCCTGGTTGCCAGCTTCAGTTCCATTCTAGCAACTTTCAGAGGAGTTAACAGGAGCAATAACAGCAGCAGGCCTGTTCTTCCCCAGTGTCTAAACTTCTTTCTGTTGTAAGTTGGGCTGTTTTGCAAGCCCCAACACCAGCTCTTTCTGCCTTCCCCTTGTGGGTTCCAACACACCAAGCAGACGGTGGGGTACCAGCAGCCATGGTCCTAAAATGCGCACACGGTAAAAAGGGGTCCTGGGGCATGGAAAGAGTCCCTACAAAAGGTGCCAGCATGCCTTCCGTCAGGATGTGTCTGAGTCAGCTCCTAGCTCATTCTTAGCCTATGACAAATGTCAAGACACAAGTAGACATTTCCGGCACTTAAATAAGGCAAGAACTCCAAACTAGTCCCTTTTTTGGGTAGATGGGGCTAGGATCGTTTCATCTTAATAGGAAGCCCTGGTTGGAGAAAGACACTCACCGCAAGGCCTGCGGTAAGGAGCAGAATCCCAGATGCTGTGTCCTCCAGGGTCGTGTTTCTCCAGCCTGAGGCTGAGTAAAAGGCTAACTAGGAAGTTGGCCAGTTTTAGTCTTGGGTCCCATTTTGGGTTCTAATGTACTGTGAAATTTAATGCAATTCCACATGGTCTTTCAGATGCTGGGTACAGTCATTACTTTTAGAAAAAAAACAAAGGGTTTGCATAAGCATATTTGTTTTCCCTTTGAGACTGGGGAGAAATGTAAAAGAAACCATGTCTAATGTTAATTCTGAAGAGGCTGCTGTGGTGTACAAGGAAGGACACTTGCCTCAGAAGATCAAGTGGATCTTCCTACTTTGTGAACTGGGCCTCAGCTCTGTGAAGCACGGAGCTGTTGAGTTCTCATGAGGATCAGGAAAGAGCATGCAATGGGAACAATGGTGTTCACACATTAAAAGCTGTTACTGTTTCCACTGGAGAACCTGGCTGTTTGTTCAAAGAGAAATGTGGTAAAGCAGAGGTCCCCAATCCCCAGGCCATGGACCATTACCAATCCGTGGCCTGTTAGGAACTGGGCCGCACAGCAGGAGGTGAGTGGTGGACGAGCAAGCAAAGCTTCATCTGTATTTAGAGCCACTCACTCTGGCTCACGTTATCACCTGAGCTCTGCCTGCTGTAGATCAGTGGTGGCATTAGATGCTCATAGGAGCATGAACTCTGTCATGGACTGCACATGCATGGGATCTAGGTTGCACACTCATTATGAAATTCTAATGCCTCATGATCTGTCACTGTCTCCCATCACCCCTAGATAGGACTGTCTAGTTGCAGGAAAACAAGCTCAGGGCTCCCACTGATTCTACATGAAGGTGAGTTGTATAATTATTTTATTATATGTTACAGTATGATAACAATGGAAATAAAGTACACAATAATTGCAATGCACTTGAATCATCCCAAAACCACCCCTCCCCACCATTCCATGAAAAAAATTATCTTCCGCAAAACTGATCCCTGGTGCCAAAAAGGTTGGGGACAGCTGCATTAAAGAGCCACCGTGTCATTCAAACTCTGGATGGCTCTGCCCCTCCCCCACCCCCACACCTTGTCTCTGCTTCTCTGTCTACCTGAACTTCCTCCTGCAGCCCTTCTCTAAGGCTCCACTCAAGCCTGACTCGCTCCATGCAGCCTTTACGCACTGTGCCGGCTCACACTGGCACCTTCCTTCCTCACCTCACTTTTCACTCACTGTCTGATCCATATTAATAGCTATCAATTGTTATCAATATGGTTATAGCTATGGTTATCAGTTTAGGTACAGAAAAATAGTGGCAGATTGCATCTTCCCAAATGACCACAGCAAGAACTCCAGGACAACATACTCTTCTAGACTCTTGTCCTCTCCCACCAAAAATTAAGAGGTAGGGTCCACTTCCCTCCCTTTAAGACTGATGAGATATATGTAACTGCCGTGACCAACAGAAGGCAGTGGGAATGTTCTGCATGACTTCCTATGCCAGATCATAAAAGGCTGTATGACTTCCTCCGGCACTGTCTTGATATGTGCCCCTGCAGCTCTGAGCCACTGTGTGAGAAGTCCCCAAACTGAGAAAACCACATGGCAAGACCACAGACTTGGAGAAGCCAGGGAGCCCCAGGTGTTCCAGTTCTCAGGTGTTTCAGTTCCCCTTGCTCAGAGGCCCGACAGGAAGTGAGTGTTTGAGCCTCCATGTTTCCGGTTCCAGCCACCATGTGATTGCAATTGTGTGAGGAGCCAAGTAAGGACCACCTACCTGAGGGTGGTCAGCCCCTAAAAATGTGAGACATAACAGTAAAATGTTACAGTTGTCTTAAACAACTATGTTTGGGGTGGTTATTGTGCAAACACATATACATACACACTGTCTTAGGTCTAGCAGACTAAGAAAATACCATACTAGGTGTTTTGTAAACACAAGAATTTATTTCACACAGTTCTGGAAGCTAGAAGTCTGAGATCTGGGTGCCAGCATGGTTAGGTTCTGGCAATAGCCTTCTTCTGGGTGACAGACCTCTGACTTCTCCTTATATTCTCATGTGAGAGAGAGCAGCGAGGGGAAGCAAACTCTCTCATGACTTTTCTAGAGACAAGGTCTCGCTCCATCACCCAGGCTGAAGTGCAAGGTTCTGTCTTCTCACCTTAGCCTCCTAAGTACCTGGGAATGCAGTTGCACGCCACTATGCCAAGCTAATTTTTCATGACTTGTAAGGACACTAATCTCATATGTGAGGGCTCCACCCTCATGACCTAATTACCTCTCAAAGACCCCATTGCACTGGGGATTAGGATTTCAACATATGAATATGTCCATTACACATATATACTTACATACTTACATATGCATATGTGTGTACATACATACATACATGAGTGCATGTTTAGGGATATAGCCTGATTTCTTCAGTCGTCTTCCAGTTTGTACATTTGTGTGTGTGTGTGTGTGTGTGTGTGTGTGTGTGCTGGAAGCTGGCTTCCCAGCTGGGCTATAAACTCCTGAAATCAAAACTGTGCTGAATACTCCCTGTTACCCTCTACCAGCTGAAGAACGACATGGTTGCTGCTGCAACTCTGCCCGGAACCCTTGAGTTATATTGATGGGGAAATGTGTAGTACACACCTGTGTCCCTGAAAAGCCCATTCATGTTGCAACTAGGATCATAAACCAGAGTCACTTGGGACTTTGAATCTTTCTCAAAGGAAACTGTATCCTTGGAAAGAACCATTTACCTGAAATTGTTGAGAATAAGCCACTCGATTTGCTTCTGTGTCGTTGACTCAATGTAAGGAAATGCCTCTCTCACCAGTCCCCCAACTGTAGATATTCGACAGCCGCCTTGGAAGCTGTTAGGCAGGGCCTCCTCTCCTCGTTCAGGATCCCCACGGGATTTGTCGCTTCCATCTTCAGATTCAAAAGCAGCTCTTTTTCTTCTCTCCTCATCCTAGGGTTACCTAGGAGATAAGAGATTTTTATGAGTTAGGTTTGACAGTCTGATCATATTTATGTGAGCTATGCAAGAAAAGTTAAATATTGGAGTCTCTCATCGAATACAAAATTATTTGGATAAAAAATCATCTCAAACATTGAAAGGGTCATTTTCTAAAAGAATTTATTTTAATAGATTTTCCTCCATAAATCTATATGAAATGCCCTGAAATTCAAAGTTATGTAATATATGAGAAAAGATCAAAGGGAGTAATGATATTAAATTCTTCTCCATCCTTGAAAATTCTGCTCAGTTATTTTATCCCACCCACTACATGAACTCAAACATCGCTATACGAACTCAAACAGTCCCAGTGAGGTGCAATGCAGCTTCTTCAAGTACATGGTAAACCGCTCCTCGGCTGGGAAGGCTGAAGAGGAGGTACTAGTATCTTTGATCAGCCTTTGACTCAAGTGGGCCCGAAAGTTGTCCTAGCTCATGACTGCAAATGTATACATTTGCATCAGGCTTCTGTAACATCATGACCAAGGTTATTATGCCACAGAGTGGACGTTGCTACCACTACCTGTTGCAATATTTTGTCTTGTAATAATTTTGTTACTTTACAGGTCTCTTTTAATCTGTTTTCAACTCCAGCCAACCCTCCAATGATACCTAAGTACATGGAAAGGCGAAGATGACATTCTCTCTGCCAATGACACAAACTGATAGGGTCTGAGGGGGAGCAAGAAGTAATTGACATATAATGGGGGATAAGATGGCATTCTAACAAGAACGAAGTGAAACCTTTTCCCCCTACTTCATGTCCACTTTTCCTCTTTACTTGGAGCATGAATTATGGCATTTATCATTTTGGTCTTAGCTAACTCAACAACTAAGCCAAATTTCCAGTTTCTTCCATAAAAAAATTAAATGTTAATACTCAGGTACTTTATGTATTGGCTGCACTTGATCAAAAATTTTATTTGCTTCCCACTCTCCTTTCCTCTTTAAAGCTTCACACATTTCTCTAGACCTGAAACGCACTTATTAAATACCTACCTTGCTGTTGCCATGAATTTCAATTTGGCAACTTCATGTGGGACATCAAAATCTGACACACGAAACATCTAAGCGATCCCCCAGATTATAAAGGGAAGTACAACACAATTTCACCTTCTTGGCTGTAACTGGTTTCCAATATCATTTTGCCTCTGAACACACGTTCTTGCCTCTGAGCCTTGGGGCGTCACCTGTCAGAGACATTAGAACTGCCACAGATGCTTGTCTGGGATGACTTGACCTTGAAATATTTATAGCTGAGAGTTCTGGAAGGCTGCAGCATCTCTTCCTGTAGTCTCCTACTGTTTTGATTGCTCCTTCTGTCTGATTCTTGGTTTATCCGTGTAAGTTGGCATGCAATTAGGTCACCTCCCAGGCCTTCCATGCTAGCTTGTCAGCCACCCCGGCAACCTTTAGTTTCCCCAGGCTGTTATTTACCACCAGGCCACGCTGTGACTCCAGGCAGTATAAGTTCCATGGAGGACTTAATGTGGCTAAGGGCAAGTTGGGGAATCTTTAATGTGAATTTGGTTTGCTGTAAATTTTATGCAGCCCCTTATGATGTAGAATATATTCCAGAGGAAAGTAAAGAAAGCAAGCAGAGACTGAAGGGGATATTAACCTCAAAACCACACTAGCAGAGGGCCATAGCAGTTAGTTTTTCTCCACTGAAACCTCCCCTAGGTGTGCAGCATATGGGGGACAGAGCTCAGGCAGAAACAGCAGTCTTACTGGGTTGAGACATCAGAGATTAGAGCTTGGATCCCAGAGCAGCTGAAAATTGGAGGAAATGTCAGAAAGAAAGGAGTCATAAGAGGGGGAGCCCTGCAATATGTGTATAAATTTCCCTCAGGTCCGTGACTGACCTCTGAACCTCGCCTGCTTAGGAATGACTCCATGCAGCTCAGGAAACACAAGAGCTGAAAGCAGATATGTCAGCTGCTGCCCGGCACCAGGTAGACACACTGAGAAGTGCAAGTCTCTACAGTTTAAGGGGCTTGATAGACAGTTCAGATGTTCCACTGAAAGCCTATAGGGACCGTATCTCAGGGCTAAGGGCACACTCAAAATAGGCCTAAAATTACCACAAAGAATGACCCTCCAATAATTCAATCAAAGCTTAAAACCTAAAACCACCTCTGGTTTTGTGGCTAGTAATTACAATCCTCCAATAAATTCAACTTCCTATTAGAACAAAACCCAACATTCTTCAGAGGAAGATGACAGAATATAGAATTTCCTCAGCCATCATCCATGAAGTCAAATATATAATTTAAAAAATTACCAGAAGACTAGGCCCAGTGGCTTATGCTTGTAATCTCAGCACTTTGGGAGGCTGAGGCAGAAGGATAGCTTGAGGCCAGGAGTTTGAGACCAGCCTAGGTGACATAGCAAGACCCTGTCTCTACCAAAAAAAAAAAAACTGTGTGTATATATATATATATATACATACACACACATACATATATATACATACATATATACATACATATATATACGTACACATATATGTACACATATATATGTATGTATGTATGTGTGTATATATGTGTGTGTCTGTGTGTATATATACACACTTTTTTGGTAGAGACAGGGTACATATATATATATATACATATGTACATATATATGTACTTTTTTTGGTACATATATATACATATATATGTGTATGTATATATGTATGTATATATATATAGAGAGAGAGAGAGGGAGAGAGAGCGAAAGAGCTGGGCATGTTAACCCACACCTGTAGTCCCAACTAGTTGGGAGGCTAAGGTGGGAGGATTGCTTAACCAAGGAGTTGGAGGCTGCAGTGAGGCATGATAGTGCCACTGTACTCCAGCCTTGGCAACAGATTGAGATACTGTCTCAGAAAAATAAAAAATATATATATAATATATTATATGTATTATATATATTACTAGATATACATTGAGTAGATTCTAAATTCTCTTGTTTTGATCTTGCTTGCTCCAAACTGTGACGAGTCTTCTTCTGCTATCTACAAGGAAGCACAGTGCCCTTCCTAAGATACCTCTCATGTCATCAGTTCCTGCTCTTGATCTATAACCCAAAATCCTAACTGGATACCAAGGCACATTGTTGAAGCAAAATGTATTTAGATGTTTCATTCAGAGCTGTAATGTGCCATCACCAGAACCCTATGACAGTTCAAGGAAATGGATAAAAGTGAACAGAAGAATTACTTTTTGGTTTGGATTAATTATGCTCTTTTCTTAATTTCTATTCACATTCAGAGGCAGATGTTGTCCCAGAGATGGAGTCTTGATACCAAGAATGTAAACTTTGGAATCACAAACTTAGTTATCTAACAGAAAATTATTGAGTTCAAATCTACCTTTAAAAGAGTTTCAGGTGTAATTTACAGATTCATTAGTGCTTTGACCTATTGTAGGTAAATGGTCAGAAAATATTGAATATATGGTAACATACAAGGAAAAACGATTTCTTGCAGTTAACATCTGCGTTTTCCCCTTAAGGAGGAGGGCAGAGGTGACCAAGTCCAAAACTGAGAAGTAAGCACAGCTTGTATTTTTTCCACATGAGCTAATCAATAGTTTGTCTGCTTATTTATATGTCTTCCTACAACAGCTATGCATATTCTTAGATATTTATTTTATTATTATAAACTAGAATTCAAGCTAAAGATTAAAGGTGTCTCAATACAATCCCCTGAAGATACCAAGTACATTCAAATAGATGGATTAGTAATGATTCTCCCCCTTTTAAATGGATTATATTGTAAAATAGGTGCATATCAAACAAAATGATGTCAAGAATCACTGTTACCAGGACAAAGGAGTGCCAGTTATTCTTCCATTTCAGGACTTGCTCAGCAAAGCTTCAATACAGGGAAATGGCAGGTGCACAGGTCTCTGTTCCCATTCCCCTAACCGTGGTAGACGTTGCTAATAGATGGAGATCCTTTACCACACTGAGCCCCATCCAAGACTCATCCTAACAGTCAATCATTAGCAGTCAAGCGACGAACATGAAATGAGACCAGTGTTCTATCCTTAAAATTGGCAGTCATGGAATAACAACATCAGAAGGAAAGAAAAAGAGCAGATGTTGAGAGGGGAAGCAGAGGGAAACTTTGGTGCCTTTCATGAAATTCTGTTATTATCTTCCCATCTATAGACCAATAGAACCATAAAGGTTACTTCCAGCCCTGAAATTTGATAAGTTAACATTAAAAAATGTCACTGATTTTCAAACCTCCAGCCATTTAGCATGTACACTTCACCTTATATAAAATAAATGCTTAAAGATTAAAAACTTTCCGTGTAGATTCCTGTAGGGAATTACTACATTCAGAAAGCACTGTTTCAAGTGGATTTTTTTCTAGAAAAGTTTTTCATGCAGTCTCATCCTTTCTGAGGGTGTTGAAGAGACATGGGCATTCCTTGTCACCACCGTGGGTCCTCTTGGGGAACTATTTAGTGGGATCCTGTATACATCAGCCTGTAGGTCTGGATCAATAGCAGACATAAGAACATGAGAGATGCAGCAGGTCATCCATTCAATTATTCTGTCTCTGACGTTGGCACCAAGGGACACTTGGAGAAACAAAGGAATCCAAGAAGAGCATCCAGTTCTGAACACCATAGAGAATTTACCATAAATACTTCACTTCCTTTAATGAGAATTTATTAGTGACACAGCCTTGATAATCACGTGAGCAGCAAATGCATACTGTAGGCTCTTGCACACAGACCTCCTCTCTGCTGCCATGTCTGTGGCCTGAGAACACTACATTATTCCTTAGATGGCTGTATTTCCTACAGTAGCTGCCGGCTCAAAGACATGAGCAGCACTGGTGTCGTGGTTTTTTATTATTGATAAATACGTTTCTAGTTTGTCAAATTACATTTCAGTGCTCTGCTAGGCCAACAGTCTATGTAACTAATGATTTGGGGTTCTTTAGTTCCAAAGAATGTCTGTTCCCTTCCAGGAGAAAAGTTTGTGGGCTGATTGTTTAAAATCTTCTGCCAATATGGACATGAGAAAAAGAGCTCTAAAGTGGGATCCAAGGGGCTTCTCATGGTGTTGGATCAACTTCAGCATCATGAACAAGAAGCAAAGGCCATTTCCCAATCTGCGTTCCGGAGTGAGGTAGTTCCATAATGCTATCTAGATTGCAAATCCACTGCAAATTGTCCATACAGACTGTTGCCATGGTTTAGGGAAACATTCGCCTGAATGTGGATAAGTTCTTTTCTGGAAAAATGAATATTTGTCGAAATAAAGAGAGAGAAAAGTGCAAAATTCCTAACTCTCCTCGTCTAAATATGTGTTTTCCAGAGGACATCCCAGAAACAGACTCAAGCACAAGTTGTTAGTTTCTGATATGATCCCAAGTATGGGAGTTGGGAAGTGAGACAGTGAGACAATGACAGATAGGCAACTAATCAAAGGCATGTTACAAAGCCAGTTACCACTGTGAGCAACCAGAGCTTAATTCTGCTGGGAACTCTAACAGTGTAGAACATACCTCAGCATTATCTCACTCAGGTGGTGAGGGAGCTGGGGTATTTATACACCCACCTTTCATCAGACTTTGATTAACAGCTTCTCCTGAGAGAAAGAGTGGTATTAATTCTCCAGCATATCCAGCCTGCAGTGTCTGGGCAGGGGACCCTTTCTGAGCTCTGGAGAAAGCCTTCAGGTAAAGAGATGCAGGTGCAGGACACTGTGAGCCTGGTATTGTTGTCTCGGGAAATGCCCTGTCTATATTTCTCTCTCTTCATTATTTAATACATAAAGACAAAAAGAGCTCTTATTTGAGAGTTACTTGCCCAATTTTAGGTATTGCATATTTCATAAGCATCATCACCATCAATCCTCATAATAATCACATAAATGGGTATCTCCCATTTTGTACATTAACAATTAAGACTCAAATAGGCTAAAGAATTTTCCCAAGGACACAGAGCTTTTCAGTGGTAAAGGAGAGCTTCAAATCCAGGTCTTCAGGCTCTTGTAAAACGCTGGTTGTCTGTGGTAAGCAAATGTCACCACATAAGCATTTGGCTGATCCAACTTTTCTTAGCAAATTTGATTGGCAATACCATTTTGATTGACAGTTTGATGATCCCTCTAGGCCATCTGTTCCCATGGCTTGTGGTTGCATCCTCCTTCACAGGGATGCTTCTCATAACCTTATAACCATTCACACATCAATCCATTTGAATCTGAACTTTGTTTCCGGCTTTTGAAGAGAAGGACTTATGCCCTTAAAAAAACAGGAAAAAAATGGGGTAATTTGGTTTTTCTAGGACAGCAGATTCAATATAAAGTTGAACCCTAGTTTGATCTCAGCTCTTCCACTACTGTCTGTGTGAACTTAGGCTGGTTACTTGCCCTCTTTGGGCCTCAGCTTACCTGTCTGTAAATTGGGATACTGCCTTCCATCATATAGAAGCAATGAAAAAGTGATAAATATATTTGCAATACTTGATAAAGTTTATTTCCATCCTTAAATTCAGAATACTCAAGGTACTGGGATGATTTCAAAGAGAGTTCCCTTGCTCCCAACCTATCCTCAACTGGTAACTCCTCAGTGACAAGGACTGTGTACCCTTAACTAGTGTTGAGTATGGTATCCAGCAGATGGTAAGGGCTGAAAGTAAATGGTGGTGTTTTGGCACAATATTGATTGAATGAGTTTTCCAGTGTTACTAAGATATGGTCTTTAGAACCAGACAAAAATTCAAAAGATGATCTAAGAACAGATTGGTTCCCTGGAACACCCAGCACCTCCTGTTGCCAGATGCCTTCTCTCATGCCTGCCTGAGGTTTGCTTGACCTTGTTGAATGTGAGCATGCACTGAAATGTCTCTAAAACATTTCCAGAGACTAAATATTTAGAAAATTAAGTTAAGCATATATGTACTTTCACACAGATTCTTTTGTGAATTATTTTGTTCAGTGGCCTTTAGTTATGACAAATGTGTTAATTGCCTCAAGCAACACTCATTAAGTGATTTTTGTGCCAGGCATTTTGCTAGACACCAGGGCTACAGAGAAGAATAAATATCCTGCAACTTTAACCTCCCTCCCCAATTCTATTGGAGAAGAGATAAAACAACCAAAAATTGCTGCAAGGCAAGATTTTGTGTGCTAAAGGCTACAGAGATGCCAAGGACCAAGGACCATATGCATTTCTCAGAAGGAGCTAGGATATGCTGGGTAACAGCTCCCAAATATCGGTGGCTACAAAAACAACAATCTGATTTTTACTCATGCTACATGTTCAAAATGTGTGTATTGGGGCAGGGGAGCGGGGGACTCTGCTATCAGTCACTCAGGGACCCAGGCTGCTGGGAGATGCACAATGCTTCTTGATGTATTTTTCAAGAAATGATAAGACAAGAAAATGCAAAATGGGGAGCCAGACAGTGGTTTGAAAGCCACATGCAATCCATGTCATTTCACTCACATTTCACTAATCAAAGCAAGCTACATCGCCTCATCTAACTTTGAAGAAGATGTAGATGTACTCCTCCTAGGTCTCCGGAACAACGAGAAACGGGGTATTTGTGAACAGACCTCATGGCCACCAGAGTTGGTATCCAGTAGTTGGGAGGTTGACTGAGCTGTCCCTCCCAATACCATTTCTCAGCCAATAATTCTGTCTTGTGTTTATACAGAACCACCTCCTGAGAGAAAGGCCCGCTGCATTCAGTCACACTTGATATTTGTTGTCCTCTTTTATGGATCCCAGCCTGGTGGGTGCTGATGACAGAGAGGAACGACAGGGCCCCTGTTCTCAGGGAGCTGAGCTCACAGTACCACTGAGTCCACAGTACACACAGACAAGCAAACACCTTCAGTGTGGTTGGAAAATAATTTGATGAGCACTGGCACAGTGCAACAGGGCCACAGAAGGAGAGGCAGGGAAGGCTTTGTGAGAGGCAGAGGAGGTACCACACCTGGAAGACAAAGTTTTTACCACGCCCCAGGAAAAGTGGGAGCAACAGGCTTTACTAAGACAGATGAAAGCATCTGAAACAGAAGCTTGAAGCCACCCATCACTGCAGGGAGAAGCTGCGTAGCATCCAGACCTCCATTTTTTGGTGCAATTCTTGAGAGACCGGTCCATCAAGTTGCGTTGGGTATTTTGTCATGAGAAGGTCACTGGCATCGCAGACAGGTGTTCTGATGGCTGCAGCAGCCCACGTTCCTTTTGCTCAGACATATTAAGGGAACCAGGCTTTTTAGGATGTGTTGATCTTCATTTTGGGCTGCTCCATTTGATCAACATGTGATGAGTACGTCTAAAGATGGAATGAGTGTTCCTTTTGCATTTTTTTCAAAGGAGAAAAGACTCTCTACCCCTGCGAACCTCTGTTTACACTCATCAAACTCGGGCCTCATGAAAGCAGCCAGGAGACAGAAGCAGGGACACTGATTGCCGTTGCCTTGGTAAGGGGAGACCACTCCACTCAGGTCTCTGTGGTTTCCATGGGAACAGCACCGCTTGCTTTTGCAGGCCCCCAGGGCTGGTGGGATGCACTGAAAGGAAAATTGGGGGATGAAAGAGAGGAGTAGAAAGAGACTTTGAGGACCTTGAAGGTATTTGGGGAATGACTCTCAGCTGGATCAGGCTGCTTTGTTCTCCCTGCATAGGTAGCTGCTCCCAACAGGCCACGTGGGCCATGTGGCCCCAACAGGCTGAGTACTGGAAGCACCTGCCTGGAGGCACACACATTTATGCAGCTCTCATGGACTAACCACCATCCAGGGAAACAGATGCCAATGCAAGGCAGGAAGGAACTGGCAATATGTGGATTGCAACATAAGACCAGAGAAGAATGTGCCCTCTGCCCACGCCAGGACAGCATGTAATGGTTGTTATAATTTAGAATAATGATATGTGGCCCCAGGAAGCATTCACATTCACTATCTACGCTCTTCGTAACAACCCTTTAGAGATGACATCAACACACCCATCTACAGATGAAGGAAATGGGGCCCTTTGTGACACAGAGGAGATCTGGACCTGAGCCTGATTCCCCACTATGGGATCTTATGCAAAATCTAACTGACCACCCAAGGAAAATGTTAGCTCCCAAACACAGCAGGCATCCTAGCTCAAGCCATAAAAAATGCGCTGAATACTTTTGGATTTGGCGTGAGGATACACACCTGGAGAGGGTGGCATCAGCACCAGCCATCATCTGGGAGGCACTAGAGCCCTCACATTGTCTTACCCCTTGTTCTACAAGTGAAGAAACTGGAGCCAAGAAGCACTTGGCAGAAGCCTTTCAGTCCAGTGCACTGCACAGTCTGCATACACTGTTTTCTAGGACAGTTGCAGCTATTCAGAAAATCACATTCCCCCCATACACCTGCAAGGCACCAGGAGTGTGATGCCAGGTGGACAGCTGGTCCAGTCTCCAGGAGGCAAGCACAGCTGCTGTTGTAGCTCTTTTCTTGAACCACTGGGTCAACTGGGCAGAATGGATTTTCTCCATCCAGGTCCAAGGTCTGTTCTCTGAGACTTATCAGGCATCCGCTGTGCGCACTGCAGTGTACTATGTGTTTGGACCAAAGGGAATGGGAAGGAGGAACCTCAGAGGCCATTTTTCAGATGATCAAAAGGCAAATTGAGGCCCAGAGAGATGAAGTGACAGGTGGCCAAAGGCCACACTTTGGGCATGTCGGCATTGAGCCCCAAATTTCCAGATTTCCAATTAAGGACACTTTTCTTGACTTCAGGCTGATCCCTTTTTTAGGAAGATTGAACACTGCAATACCAAATTGCTTTAGAACCACAACAAGGCAACACTGAGTGAAATAACAATGTTATTAGTAGGCTGTGTATACAGCGCCCATTGGAGCTGACAGAGATCAATGACAAGCCTTACAGCCTCCCTAAAAAAAGCTGCTGCCCGGTGGGTCTCTAGGACAGGATTCTTCCTGATTTACATTCTGTGCTACAGGGTCATCTGGCAATGAATGCCCTTTGCAAACGAATCAAAGAAGCTTCTAACATGGTGAAATTGGATATGTAATATAAGAATATGTTACAACCGTAAGTCTTAAAGTTGGGGTCCTACCATGCTAGATTCAGAATGCAAGTCTTCATAACAGTTTATCCTGATTTTATGCTTGTGCAGAGGGACTGCCTTCTGCCACCTCCAACTCATGCCCCACTACTGTGTGCTGAAGCTAACTATGTATATATAAGTTATGGTCTCTCCTTTCCTGCACATAAGACACCTTACATCTCTTCCGTTCTTATGCAAAGGAAGCTTGGGAAATGCTGTAGACTGAATGTTTGTCCCCACTTCCCAGATTCATATGTTGAAGCCCTAATCCCCAAAGTGATGGTAATTGGATATGGGATCTTTGGGAGGTAATTAGGGTCAGATAAAGGTATAAGAGTGGGACCCCGATGATGGGATTCGTGTCCAAATAAGAGGAGGAAGAGACCAGAGCTTACTCGTGCTCTGACATGCAGACACTGCAAGAAGGCGGCCCCTGCAGGCCAGATGACAGCCCTCACCAGAAGCCAACCATGCTGGCACCTTTATCTCAGACTTCCAGCCTCCAGAATTGTGAGATACATGTCCGTTGTTTAAGCGCCCCAAGTCTACAGTATTCTGTTCTATCAGGCTAAGGCAGACAGAGCTTTGCTATACCCAGACGGGTGGACGCTTTCTTGATATATCACCTGTGACTCTTTCTAGGGCCTCCTCTGGCCCCAGGAGCATTCTTGGCTTGGCCAATGCAGGGCTGAGATGAAGGGTCAGTGCCTTTTGGGTAGCCCTTAACAGTGACAGGCAGCCATCAGTGCACAGAGCCCCTGACCCTGCTGCTGACCCTGCAGTAGACAACTCTGAGACCTGCTTCCCTCCATCTCCCAGCAAGCTTGAGGTCACTGCGCCAGCCTCTTCTCCTCCCTGACTCATCTATCCACCCTGCTCCCAATGCTTCCGGGGATCACCACCCAAACAAACAGCTGTCATTCACATCTTTCTCTCAGGGTCTGCTCTTGAGGGCTCCAGCCTAAGACATGGGCATTTGGGACCTATGAGGGAAGACTCACCTCTTGCAGGGCAGGAGAAGAGGGCTCAGCTCAATTTTTAGATGAAATCTCTTCTTGTGGCTTTCTTTTTCAAAATGTAATGCATATATAAAAGGGAAAATAAAATATATGTAGTATTCTTTGCAAGTTGTACCTGACTCCTTTGAAACCATTGTTCCAATTTCATCATCTTCCTGATACGTGTTTTCTGAGAGGAGCTGGAATGAAAAAGTGGTCAGAGTGGGTAGATGTCAAGTTAGGTTTGCTAAGTGAGTATTTAATCTGGTCATTCTTTCCGCATTCCTATTGAACACCAAATAAGACTTTTTATTGTTCTTGAAGAAAGTTGATTCGAAGGCGTTAGACTGAGTCTCCTCTGTCTTCCCCACCCTGACCCTGAAACTCCCACCTTCAAGCCACATTCAACTGGGTGAGGAGGCCCACAGCACCGGCCGCTCCATTCACAGGCTCCGGCACTTACTGTGCCAGATTGGAGGCTGTCACTGCCCCATGGAGAATTTTCACACTTCCTCATGGCCAGCCGTGACTACTGACAGGGGGAGGCACTTTTGGTAAAGGAGCTCCCAGCTGGGCATAGATCAGAGAGCAGGCCCTGGAGAGCAGGCCAAGATCAGGTCACTGGTAAGCTGCCAACTCCTTGGAGGCGGGGAAAGGAGGGTTCCTGAGCCTCCAAAGAAGGAGGACTCTGAACAAGCTCCTGTGGTTTCTCCTTGACTCACCCCTGTGCAGCCAGGACTTTGGGCAGCTTCCTAGTGGGCTGTCCTGAGCTAGCATAGGACCCTTTGGGTCCTGCCTCATCCAGGGCCCAGTCGCCAGTGTGTCTTCCCCAGGGATCCCACTGGGTTCACCGTGTGGGCTGGCATGGAGATGCCTGACCAGACACCTCCTCTGCCAAAGAGCCAGGCCCAGTAGGATCCATGTATCCGCACTTGCTGCTTGTCTTGTGAAGAATTGAAACTCAGAATGCCTGGATTCAGAACCCAGGCCTGCCACTTACTGACATGCTGCCCTTGGTGGAACAGATGCGGTCCCTGGCTCTCTATGGCTTCATGCCTGGGACGGCAGTGAGGCAGGAGAACGGAGCTGGGCTGTGGAGAACCCGGTGTAGACGCAGATGACGCTCATGGGGTGACTTTCGCACCCTTCTGTGCTCCCTTGGTCCCTTGTTACTGATCATGCAGGAAGCTTGTGGGGCAGGAAGTGAAGAGATTACTGGATGCCACATACCTGTACCCCCTCTATCCCTCATTGATGATTGGGGACCTCGGATAAGCAGTTTCTGTGTGTGATTCCTTTGCTTGGCACTGACCCAGGGCAAACCACTGTTGTTTCCCGTGGGTGATGACTGTTGTGATTAATATATTAAGTCAGCATCCCATCTCTAGCTTCCAGCTCTGGGACTGGGAGGACAATAGGAGAGGTGACCTTTCAACCCAGGACTGGCCAGTGCCAAAACACCCTTTGGCAGCTACACTGAAAAGTGCAAAGAAAAAAAAAAGCCTACCGCTTCCCCTCCAGGAGTATGGCAGCTGAATGTAGATCAGGTCAAATCCTCTCTGGGAGAATGAAGAGGTCAGAGGGCAGAATAGAATTGTAGATCCATGCAGGAGAGGGATGGGATGTGCAAGGAGCATCCCCAGCCCTCCGTCTGCTGCATGTGCAGCTCGGCCGCCGCTTTCCAGCCATGGAGCCCAAGCATGTTGCCTCGTCTGTCTTCCCCTTGGGTTCCTCATCTACAGAACTGGAATAATAGCTTGTTTAGGATAAGATGGGATCGCAGGGTCGAAGTGCAAGGCACAGGGCTGGCTAGGAGCAGGTGCTCAATAAATGCTAGCTGCTGTCATCCCTCTGCCCCTCACATTAATTTCCAGATCGTGGCTTCATTTTGGTGCCCAAGGGAAACTCCTCCAGGCTTCTCCCAGTTCATTTATTCGTTGTTTACAGGAGCTCCATGCAGCCTGTTTAGAGCAGCTCCAGCTTAGAAAAATCCTAGCATAATCATGACATTCTTGTCTTTTCTTGTCTCGTTTTTTTATGTTTAAAGGACTGTACAAAACTAGAGAGTGTGATTAGCTAGACAAACAGGTGGGCCTTGCTTTTTTTAAAAAAAAAGCTTTATTGAGATATTACTGACATATAAAAATCATATATGCTTAAGGTATACAACCTGATCTTTTGATATGCATATACATTGTGAAATGTTAACCACACTTCAGCTCATTAACATATCCATTACCTCTACATAGTTACTGTGTTTGTGTGTGTGTCGGGGGGGGATTGTGTGTGGAGAAGATTTAGATCCACCCTCTTAGCAAGTTTCAAGTATGTAATGTAGTATTTTTAACTCTACCCCACCTGCTGTACATTGGAAAGTGAGCTTTGCTTTATGTACTAGATGTACCCTCTGGCCCAGACACCTCATGTGGCTCCAACCCAAGACCTACACAATGCCCTAAGCCAGTGCTGCCTTGGATACAGAGAGCAGAGCCTTTTCAAGCAGTGACCGATGGCTTGTGTCTTGCACAAATCCTCTGGGCAAGCCAGGGGTCCCCAGCAGAATTGGGCCTGGGTGTCCCAGGGGTCATCTGCTCACTCCTTAGCACCACTGCCTTTGACTCTTCTCCCCTTCCTGGCGTCACTGCCATCCTCATGCACAGTGCATCCTGGAGTCACCTCCCAAATAAACCACATACCTCCCCATCTTTGTTGGACGGTCTCATTTGGGGAGAATCCAAAACAAGACCAGTGGCAAGCAGGTGTCATCTAGCACATCCTCCCCATCAAGCGGTGATGGTTATCTAATAACTTGCTATAGAAAGACTTGGAGACATCAGCAAGCTTGGAGAAAAATCTTCTTTCAGCAGCTGGTGATGTCTGCCCATGTGGGGCTGTGGGTGGGAGTGATGTGTGCTGCTTCCTGCAGCATGTGATGGGCACATCCTCCAGCAAAGGAGCCGTGGATTCCTATCGAAGCGACCACAGGAGGCTTCATAAAGGAGAGGAGGTGTGAGAACCTGGCCCAGCAGGTTGATTGGACTTTATGAGAGGAGGGGACAAGAGGCCTGGTTAGTGGTGGAGGACCTGGTTGGGACCGTCAGTTCACAGACTGCAGCTTTCATCTCATGGCAGAGAGGTTTGGGGACATTGAGAAGGCATGAACATCCCTGTGGATGGCATTCCAGTTCAGCCACAAACGGAGGTCAACTTAGAAAGGGGAGCAGAGGGAGGGAGCAGGGAGAGGGTTGTTCTAATAGCCCACGGGGCCCACACCCTAAGCCAGCTCAGGCAAAGTGGAGAAGGAGCAAAATGAACACCCACTTAAAGCAGGGGCCTCAAATCTATCTGAGCCATGGACTCCTTTGGTGATCCACTGAAGGCTACAGCTCCCTGCTCAGAAAAGCAGTTTTCAATGCATGCATGCAGCAAAGTACATAAGGTTACACTTGGAAACTGACTGTGTGGAAATGAAGCTATTAAAATATTAGAAAACCGATTTGCAGTGTAGTAGCTCATGTGCCTCCTCATAATACTTTAAGTCACAGGTGGTGACCTAACGACCACCGTAAGATTGAAGCAGTGAGTAAGAGCTGTACAAGTACAACGGTATGACGCATTATGAAGACATCTACGGGGGCTGATCTCCAGGTTCTTCTGACACTACTATGGTTTGTTGCCTATGTTCTTATCTGAAGGAAACACTAAATTCTGGTTAGTTTTGTGAACTTCAGGATGTAGGGTTTTTTCTCATCCAAGTTCATGGACCATATTAAAACAAAGACTCTGCAAAAGAGCTGGTGATGCTGTCCCAGACCTACAGCACTCAAAATGTGGTCATCCGTACTGAGATGGTTTTCTTTCTCTCTTCTTTAGCCCTGCACGAATTCCCCAATGACATCTTCACCAACGAGGATAGAAGACAAGGCGCGGTGGTCCTCCATGTGCTCTGTGTAAGTACCCCTCTGTGCCCCTGCCTGGAGGGTCCATAGGACAGGCCGAAGGGTGTGAGGTGAGGCAGCTGAGGTGGCCCCAGCGGAGTCTCTCCACCCTTCTGTTCACATGCCTGGCAGGGGTCCTCCGAGCCCTGTAGGGAGCCATCACCAAATGGAGATGAAAGACCACAGCTTTCGAAGCTGAAGCCATCTGTTACGCATTTTCCCTTCATGTTAGTGCCCAGAGTGTGGGCTCTAAACAACTCCACTCTCCATGACTTAACCCTATTCTCTGCTCAAACATCACCCTCTTGGGAAGCTGTTTCCTAACCGGCCTTTCTGAAATGCCGCCGTATTTCCTCTTACCCTGCTTTGTTTTCCTCCATGCTGCCTGCCACTGTATAGTTATTTGCTTATCGACTTTTCACCCTCACTCACACGTAAGCCCCATAAGAACAGGGACTTGGTTTTGTATGTGGCTTCATTCCCAGACCCCTTCTTGGCACATGGTAGGGGACAGAGCATTTGCTCACGGAGTGGATTATATGTCTTGACAACTGGCACCGTATCTGACACATAGAAGGCGATCAAGAAAAGCTTATTCTCTTCCCATCCTGCCTCTCACTGTCTGCCGCTGTCTCAGCATCTTCTGCTACAGAGCCTGTGGCTCTAAAGTCTATGGTCCCCTTGGAGGGGTTTGTGGAAGGGCATGCATGTGAAGTTGTCTAAGGAGTGGACAGCTGTCCAACCAGAAATCCCTGGGCCAAATTCTGGACTAGGTACATTACTGCTTCCCCATCTCTATGGCATTCTCTCTGCCCTAGAATACTCTCAATTCTGTTCTAGTTATTTATTGCTGGAGAATGAACTCCCCACACTTAGTGGCATGCCCAGTTATTTTTCTCTTGGTTTGTCTGTGTCCAGTGCTTAGAAGGGGCAAGGTAGGAATGCTTCTCAATGGAATCTGGGGCCTCAGATGGACTGACTCTAATGGCCGTGTCTGGGCCACTGGCCCTAAAGGGTTATTTCTCTCTTTCGTGCCTGGTATGTGTGCTGGGGTGGCTGAAGGACTGGTCCAGCTGTGACTGTTGACAAGAGCACCTGCAGTGACCTCTACAATGTGGCAACTTCAGGCAGTCGGACTTCCATGTGGCAGCCCAGAGAGCTCAGAGAAAGAGGGTGACTTAGCCTTGATGTCCCACAGTGTCATTTCCACCGTTGCAGTCACAGCCCACTATGATTCAACGGAGGGGTCAGAGACCTTCCTTTCAACCCACAGCTGGAGCAGGTCACCAGGCACAGCCTGGGCTCTGGAGTCAGAGAAGACATGGGCTTGAAGCCCACTTCTGCTGGCCTTGCTTTGTGTGTCACTTGCAGGAAGACACTTGACCTCTTAAGACCCACAGGCCACCTCGATCTTGACTCCCTTTCTGGGTAAAATCAAACAACTCTTAAACTGGTTTCCCAATCCCAAAAAAGGGAGTATGAAAAGTCTCTTTTCTATAAGGACATTGTCTAAAAATATCAAATGAGTAAGGAGAACCTTTGCAGCCCCCCAGCCCTCCCTGCATTTTAGAGGAGTTGTGTGCACTGAGCCATTAATATGGATGTCACCTTCGGCACCAAGGAGGCTACCCTGTCGCAGGGCTGAGGAGCCCCAGGCACAGAGTTGGATCCAGAATTCCCTGGTAGCCATTATCATCCTTATGCTTTGACATCTGAGATATGAGATTTCCACTCTGTACCCAAACACTACGTGCTTTCATCCTCCTGAAGAGATGCTGTCGCCTGCAGCTGCATGGCCCTTTCTCCCCACTGCCATCTCCCGTCTGGACTCACTGAGTCATCAGCTGGAGGCGGAGCAGGTGCATTTTTCTTGCTCTTCATGAGCCCAGGATACCCAGGAAGGTTTCTATTGCCTGCAGTAGTGCATTTCCAGACTGGCATAAAGGTAACATGGACGCAAATGTATATTATCCTCCTTAAATACTTCCCTAAGAATGGGCATGAGCCTGCAAGTTAGCACTTTGGAATCATTGGTATCCAATGCCACTGTTAGCCCCCATCCTGGGCCCTATGCTTTAGAATACACAGGACAAGGAGTTCACGGACCAAGGTCAGTGCCCACCCCTTCCAGATCATGTGGCAAGCACACAGAAGCCCAGAATTCTTTACCCAAATAACCCTGAGCCTGCTGCCACGGCCTGTGCTGGTCTCCTCCCTGGCTTCACCTTTTGGAGGGAAGAGACCCAAGCTGGGTAAGCTCCAACACACAACATACATGACTGTAGTCCAATGTGAAGCCAGATAGGCAGAGCAGCAGGGCAGAGACCGATGTCAGGGTGGACCTGCTGGTGCCATCCCCAAGGCCAAAGACAAAATCTTGTTATCCTACCCACTAGAATATAAGCCCCCACCACCAGAATGTAAGCCCCAATAAAGAAGCCCCTTTGTACTGTGTCTAGCCGTTGAATGTCTAAAGTTGCACAGTCATTTTTTGTTCAGGGACAGGAGTAAATTATTCCTTCTATCCCCTTCACTTTCCATGTTGTGCAGCACGTTTAGGATGCTCAGAAATTGTTAAACACACATCATTGGATGTAAGAAGAACTGCTGCAAGGCTAACATCTGGCATTTGAGTGGCCGGCAGGAAACAGATGAATGCATAAGTCAAAGCTGCAGGAAGGGAGACACAGACTTCCTGCACTTGGACATTTACAAAGCATTTCTTGAGCCCCTGCAGAGTAGTGCTGGGCTAAGTCCTTCTAGATGCTCAGGACACGGCCTCACTCTGAAGGAACCTGCTGCCTTGCGAAGAGACCCACTTATGGTCAGCACCTGCCATGTGTTAAATGCTGACGAGGATCTATACAGCCTGCTGTGCTATGGGAGCTTAGAGAAGGCATCATCAGTGTCAGGAAGGCAGGGTGCTGCTGTTCTTGAAGAGTGGATAGGCAGATTCCAAAGACCCATGGAGAAAAGGGACTCTGCACAGGAATGGGAAGTCTCATGGTCAATGATACAGATAGGTGAGAGTGAGGGAGTCTAGAGAGAGCAGAAATCAAGGGTGTAGGTGGTGGAGAGTGTGAGGTGAGGAGACTGGCAGGGCCTCACATGGGAGGCACCACAGGTGATTTAGCTGCTGCGTTGGAAGTAGTGGGAGATACCTGATCTCGTCATCCCTCCAGCATCCCTCCTTGCCTAGGATTAGTGCTGCATTAGCTTAGGCTTCGCCAGAGGTGACCCAGAGTCATCTGCTCTCCAGTCAGTTGAGAAGAGCCCAGGCAGGACACAGAACACAAAAAAAGGCTCAGGGCCATTTGGGCAGGCAATCCCAAAGTCCCAGGGGCCCTGGAGAATATCCAGGAGTAGGTGTGGAGGGCAGAACGTCCCCAGGAGGCTGTCTCTAGATCCCTGAAGAGCTGGGTCTGCCTTATCCAGGCAGGGGAGTGATGGCCTTCTGCTGGAGGGTCTCATTGGGGTGTCCTGCCAACCCAGGCTGCCCCCAAGAGAGGGCCACAGGGCCGTCTTTTCCTGAGGTTCACTGCTCCTAGTCATGTATCTGGACCAGAGGGCCCAGTCCTTGCTGCTCCAGTTTGATCTGAAACCTGATCACACTCAGCATCAGCACCTACACTCAACCTGCCCCTTTCCATTTGGGCCGCATGAGTTTGCTTTGCTCCTAAGACTTGTAGTCTTCAGCTTCAGTTTGGGCAGAGGTCTGGGGACACAGATGGTTCTGACCCCTTGATACAGTCTTTTAAACCTTAAATGACAAAGCTTGCATTCTTTTCTTTTCTTGTAGTTACTTCCCTGTTTTGTGTGTGCTTTGTAGGATCGAACAGCCATTTCTGGTTCAACTTTCTGAACATCACACCTTTTATGCTCCCTTGGATCTTTCAGTTTTTGTGTATTTCAGAAATCCCAAGCCTGAGAGTGCACTTTTAAAAAAGATTTCTGTTCCTTCTGGCTGTTTGTCATGTATGATTTCCTTACTAGTGGGAAATCCATGATCTTGACAATTTTTTTTCAACAAAAGATAACCCCAAGAAAACATTTGTCTTAGAACTTGCTTTATATCTGATCTATTAAAACATTGAAACACTAAAAGCAGGATTTCCTGTCTGTGAGGAAATTTGCACCCTGTAGATTCATTGAGCCTGCCCCAAAGAAGAAGGCTGTGAATAATTTGCTAGAATTTTAGTTTGTTTGTGATTTATAAAGATCTTGAGAAATTTTGCTCATTATCCCCATGACACAGATAGCTGAATCTTGGAGATTATAAGCCAAGCTAGACATTTCTCTTCCAGTAAGAGGCTTTAAATAATCAATATTTGGAATTCTTTCTCAAAGTTGGTGTGGGTGGCTGTCTGTCTTTAGGAGATCAAACTCCACAGCAGGAATAGATACTCTCTGCACCCCTTGTCAGCTTTCAAAAGTATTCTTCCTAAGCTTTGAGCCTTGCTTTCCAATTTTTAATGTAATTCCTGTCTTCTGGCAGGCAGATATTTCTATATGCTTGTGTGTATGAGAGTAGAGGGTATCACACATTGGAAAATGATTCTCTATCTCATACCAAGGCAAACTCTTGTTAAGTGAGTCCCCTTGGTAAGAGGGCTGCTAATTAGTCCAGCAACCTCGACCTGTCAATAGATGTGCTGGGAAAGACATATCAGGGAGAATACTTCTGATGTGTGTCTTCGTTTTTTAAACCCTAAGTATGCCCCGAGATGTTTCATAGGAAACTTGGGAATTCAGGCAGAGGAGACATTTTCCTCCCCTGAGCTGTTGAGGTCACTGCCATCTGGGCCTTCTCAGGCTGCTCAGAGCAGCAAAGAGGATGTTCTGGCCACGTGGGAGGTCCCTGGCCATCTGCCTGAGGCCCTTCTTTCCAGTGGTAGGGACTCCCTTGCGTACATCTCCATCTTTACACTCCGGCGTCCGGTGCCCATTATGGGCTCCTGCGTATTAAAGGAGATAAGACTCTACAGCGCAGGTCATTCAGAATGTCCAAGCAGGATTCTTGTGCTAAGCTGAGCCGTCAAGCCAGGGCTTCCTGCAAGTGGAGGTTCTCCGATAATGAGGAAGAGGACCATTAACACCCCTCCTTATTTGTGTTCCCATGGTGAGGGTGTCCAGGGCACGCTCCCAAGGTTGGTGGTCTCCCCTGCCCTCCCTCCACAGCTGTCCACACTTTTGTCTTCCCTGCCTGGACCCGGGGAGTTTTATCTGGTCTGGGAATTGGGGAATATCACTTATGAGCTTACATCCAAATTCTCTCTTATTCCCAGATCAGCTTTTAAACTTAAGAATGTGCTTTCTGTCTCATGATCCCATTACGACCTCCTTGTTCCCCAAAACTACAGAGGAAGCTGGTTAGCAGTGGAGGGTGGCCTTTGGTATAGAAATGATGAAAGTGATTGGAGTACTGAGGAAGGAGGAAGGCTATTCGCATCTTATCCTTTCTCTGGTTTTATGGTTTTCAGGTCCATTCTCTATTTCTGGATTTTGTGGCATTCCTAGCTTAGCAAAGAGTATTACTAGCCTAGAAAGCATGACCTGGACCATGCTTTCCTTCCCTCCTTGCCTCCCTCCCTCCCCACACAATCCTTATTGACTCCAAAGAAGTGTGTCTCTGCTTCTGCTCTGGACCTGGCTTCTAGCTGGCGACATCTTTTATGCACCTGCCCTACTTCTTCGTTACCTCCCTGCACTGGTCAATTTCCTAATTTATGGTCCCCAGAAGTCTCTAATTATTGGCCCAGCTCATACTTTTCCTGCCTGGCCGTAGGGTGACCATTCCCTACAGGCTGACTCACCCTGGGTCAGGTCTTCCCCAGTCAGTGTGACTGAATCACACAGGTTCCCTTAGGAGGCTTGGAGGGAGAGGAGTCTCAGCTCCACAACCCCATCCTCCCCCCTCAGCAAAAGTGCAGACTGATGTGGATGTGTTCTTGAAGGAGCCTGAGGCTGGGACACCTCCTGGGAGAGCCCAGGTTCCAAGTGGAAAGGGGAAAGGGACCCCTTCCTCCCAGCTGACTGCTCCCCTTTCAGGCCTGGGGGAGGAGGAGAAGAGGAGGAAGCTCTTCTTTCTGGAAGGAGCCTCACCAAATGGATGCTATTTCCTGGGGTCTGAGATTATTCCAGTTATTTCTGCTGTTTGATTTTAATATCTGAAAGAATTATTTCCCTGGATGTACTCCCTCGGGCCCAGATTGCTTTTGTTCAGAGTCAAAAAATAAACTAATGTTGCAGTAGCCAGTTCTTAGGGGCAGAAGACCAGAGTCCCAGCAGGAGGTGCAGAAGGCCCATTCTCCAGCCCCCACCACCTCCAGTATTTTGTATATTTAAGCTCACTGTCCACCTCACTCCCAGGGTTGGTTTGGTTGTTGTTGTTGTTGTTTGTCTTTCAAGGATGTCTTTTTGCTTTTGGGGCTCTGAGACTCAACTTTCCTTTTGTAGGCCATCACTGCCTAGCAGAGCGTCCCCACCTGTCTAATATTCTATGTCTCTGGTGTCTGACATGGTAGCCACTGGCCATGGGAGCTGTTGAGCACATGAAACGTGGCTAGTATGAATGAGGAGCTAACTTTTTAAAAAAATTAGTGTAAACGTAGATAGCCACATGTGGCTAGGGATCACCCTGGAAGGCCTAACGATGAATTCTAATTCAGCATCTTCCCTTCCTCTTTTATATTGTCTACTTGAAATTGAGAAGCAGAGAAGGCTGGAGAAAAGGTTGACAGCAAAGAGGCACTGCTGCTTTACTCAGTTCTCAAGGGCTGGCCTGGTTTTAGCCATCCCAACAAGCAGGATGTATAGAAGGCACTGCCAGGCCACCGGGCTTGCCGAAACAAGGGTGGGATGAGATGTTCTGGTAAGGAGGAAGGATACCCAAATTAAGAGTCAAAGAAATATGCATATGACCAACAAGCTTCCTGCTTTGGAACAAGTCCCAGAACTTCTCCTGACCCCAGTATTCACATCAATCAGGTGGGAACGCAGGATAGGTGCTCAGTCAGTGTTAGGGTGTTTGATCTTCACTCTCTCTTCCCCAGCAAACACCACCAAAGGCAGCTCAGCTGTGCTGGCCGACCCCATCACAAACCACCTCCTGTCACAGGGCCAAATCCATTCAGACACAGGTGACTTCCTTGTGAGCAACAGGACGGGTGGCACAGGAGGGTTCTCTGCAACCAGTGTTGCTGCCATGCTCAGAGCGCCAGGAGAGGCTGCTCCTGCAGGGTTATTTTTTAAATTTATGTTTTAACTGAAAAACAATAATCATATGTATTTATGGGATATAATGTGATGTTGTAATTACATTGTAGAACAAGCAAATCAGGCTAATTAATATATTTATCACCTCACGTTCTTATTTATTTGTGGTGAAAACATTTAAAATCTACTCTTTTAGCAATTTTGAAATACACGTTATTATTAACTATAAAATAGGAAAGGGAGAAGTGAAATTGTCTACTGACAACATCATCTTATATGTAGAAACCCCTTTAAAAAATGCTGCCAAAAGACTGTTAGAACTGATGAACAAATTTGGTATAAAGTTGCAGGCTACAAAATCAACATAAAAATATCAGTAGCATTTCTATACACTAACAACAAACTATCTTCAAAGGAAATTAAGAAAACAAACTCATTTATGGTGTCATTAAAAATGAAATAGGAGTACATTTAGACCAGGGGGTGTCGAAATTTAAGGGGACCTGCATGATCTGGTCAGAAAGGTCCCAGCAACAATTCACTCACAGGCAGATGTGTTTAGTTAAGGGATTTTACTCTGGAAGAGAAAAATGATTAGAATAGCTTGTGGAATTTGCTGTTTACTCATGGAAAAGTGCTGAGCATGTCCTTAATTTGTCAGTGTCAACATAAAGCTGAAACTGGTGTCCAGAGAGGATTAGCACAGAGAGAGTAAATTATGTTTCCATACATCAGTGATTTAAATCACTGCCTCACCCCCTTGATCATGAGACTTAATTCAGAAGGCCCTGTCTAATCATTCAGCCCCACAGGCCCCACGGCTTGCTGGTAGGCTGATACCCTAGGACCTGAGCTGGATATAAAGCTTGATGGTTTAGAGCATGCCCTTGCAGTGAAACCCACCTGAGTTGTAGTCCTGAATTTTACAATTTAGCTTGTTGCCGTGGGCAAGCTGTTTTGCCTTCCTGAGCCTCGGTTTCCTTATCTGTCACTGGAGATAAACACAGCACCCACCTCATCAGGCTGCCTTGAGGAACACAAGCTCCCACTGGATAGTATTTATTTCACTCTCCTCTTGAAAGTGAAAGCAGGTGGGTGAAGCTCTTGGCAGAGTGTCTGGCACTGAGAAGACCATACCCTACTGTCTCCCTGCTTAGTTCTTGCTATCTCTGCATGCCCACTCAACTTCCAAGCTCCAGCCCCTGCAACTTGGCATTTTCTGACTCCCTACATTCCATTCTACCTGAATACTGGACAGCCAAGAAGTGCCAGGTAATCAGCATCCCCTAGACGAAGGCCTCACACAGACAGGGTATTGGTGATGGAGAATACCTGTTTTTTCTTGCTTCAGCTGGGCTAACGGAAACACATGTTCTAGCCTTCCTCCCAGAGTACCCCCAAAGGAATAAGCCCTGGCTGCCTGCCCCAGTGCCCCGCTTGGTAACACACTTTTATTAGCTGCTCTTCCTGCCCTGACTCACTTCCCTGCTCCTCTCCTGGAACTTCCTGGGATCCCAACTAAGTGACATGCACTGGAATTGAGTTCTGCTTCTGAGGCACAGCCTCCATAGATCTTACCTACCATTATGATTATGCAAAGCCCATGAAGACTGGAGAACATACAGAATCCTGAGACTCCAGTCCCTCCTCAGCCTCCACAGCAAAAGCTCTGGCTGCAGTCGATCTGCAATCGCTTTGTTTAATGTCTTGAGCCTGGGCAAGATAGAAGGAAGTTTGGGGAATGAGTTTTGAAGTAGACAGGTTCCAGTTTGATTTTATGACTGCTCCAAATGGTGGTAGAAGAGAGATAATTTTGTGTTTTAGGTCATCCCCACCCTTCTGTAGAGAGCTTATGCACATTGCTTAGATACCAAATGTTTACATGTGGAGATTAGATACATGCAGCCTGCTGTATGCTCCTCTTCATCTTACTTGTTGATTACTTGGTCCACCTGCTCCCCACTTCATGTCTTTCATTTTTATATATTTATTTTTATAGTAAATAAGCTTTATTTATTTGTTCTTCTTGGCTGACATTGCAGCAGTCACAGATGTGCATAAAATAGTTATGTATTGACTGTACAATTTACAGGAGTATTTTTTCCTCTGAAAAACTTAAGTACAAAAGCTAAGTAAATAATGAGGTACTGCTATTTGGAATGATCATATATCATAGTTTAAAGAACTGGTTTTTAGCAAATATTCAGCACGCCAATCTGGATAAAATGGTCAAGCAAGTGCTCAAATTTATCAGGACACACTTCATGTATCTTAAATGTTGGTGCTCAATGGTTTTGTCTCTTTGCCAATAGTTTTCTGACAATTTTGTACCCAGGAAAATCTCAGAACAAGACCTGCTGCTTATCATGACTTGAAACTTCAGAATAAATACCATCCAGTGGGAGTTTGTTTTTATTCCATCCTTCCCCTTTCTCTTCCCAGCCAGCCTCCCTCATATAGTAGAGACTCCAGATAGGGGTTTCAAGCTTAACAAGAATCCTGATCTTAGAGCAGAGAAGCTTCCCTATCCCAGGAACCTGGATATGCAGCATGTTCTGCAGTCAGTGTCCTGAGGAGTCACTTCCTCCTTAGGACCGACACCAGAAGAGCTTCGGGAGCCAAGGTAGCTATCTCATGCTGACTCCCCTGGAAGCCGACCCTCAGACAAGGAGACCAGGGCAGGGACTTCGTTCAGAGGACGGTCCCAGGAAGCACACTGTGGGGCGTGAGGCAGAGAAGGAAGGCAGCTTCTAGGTCTGTGGGAGAGCCGCTATGGAGAAGGAGGCTGGAGCTTCATCCCACCAGGGGACTCCAGGTCATGGAGAACATCCACAGATGATGATCCCAACTGGGGCAGGGGAGGAGGTGCATTTATCCACCAGCTCCTGTCCATCATCGGTCAAGGGCTGCTTGGGGGTCCCAAACTCATAGCATTTCCAGTTGGCCCGCCAAAGCCCTCACACAAATGGATGTGATGGGGTTGGCATACTCCAGACATGAGTGCCCGAGGATGAGGACAGGCACCCACAGTACCTGTGACAACACACACCAGATCCCACCCAGCCTGGCTGCCCAAAGAGGGGTAGACTTGCACCTGTGCCCACCCCTGGGCTTCATCTGAAGCTCCCTGCCTGCAGATTTCCCCCAAGTCTTCTCCCCAGCCCCGCATCCCACAGGCACAGCTGTGCGGTAAGGATTCGGAGGCCTCATGTGGGTCCTCTGGGAGTCTCCTGAGGCAGGTGGCTCTGGCCGATTGTCTTGGAGTTTCTGTAGTTCTTCTGAATCAACTCAGAGGTAGGGGAGTGCAAGAGGATGCCCTGCCTCTCATCCAGCTACCGAGCTTCCACACTCCACCTGGAGGAATGGTCGCACCCTCCGCAGGTGTGCCCTGCCACCCCCCGCCCTTCTCCCCAACAGCTTTTCTTTCTATTCAGCCTGCATGTTTCCTTTCCTACCCCCTAAGCCAGGAAAAGCAAGCATCTTGACTGGTCCCAAAGCATGCTTGTTCTCTTCAGTGCATTCCCTCCAGTGCTGGCTCTGATTTTAGACTTGACAAGTCCTATTGGACCTTCCACCACTTCCCAAGATTAGTGTGGACATCACGAGTGCAAGCCCTGGCTATGCCATGTACTGCCTGTGTGACCTCTGATATTCTGGGCCTCAATGTCTCCATCTGTGTATGGGGGTGAGTCTAGCACCTACCTCATGGAGATAAAGAAGATAAAGTGTGTAACATTTTTATCCAGTGGCCCGCTCGCAATAGGCACAAGGAAATGTTAACTCTCATATTATTTTCATCGCTTCTGTGCTGGATCAGGCTATGGTCACATTTTGTCCAGAAAATGACCATCTAATTGACCTTCCTGGATTCAGTCTGTTTTCTTCCAATCAAAATTTAGCTCTGCCAACACCAGATCAACCGCTTGAGAGCAACATCTAAGTCACACTTTGCTCAGAACGATCCTCTCTCCATCTCCCCCACTATCAGAGGGTCCACTTGGCGTAATGGGGAAAGTGGGTTTTTAGAGTTAGACTTCCTGGATTTAAACCCCAGCCTTGCTGGTTTTTAGATATATACTACCTAAAGAGTACAAGTTATTTTTCTTCTCTGTATCTTGGTTTTTCTATAAAATGAGGATAATGATAATATCTACTTCATAGGGCTCTCTGTGTGAGAATTAATCAATCCATGCCAAATGCTTTGAGCACAGCAGGGCGTCTAGTAAGGACACAGTAATTATTGGCCATTGTAGTTACTGTCATTTCAGTATCCCCGTAATCCATGTGATCACTATTTTTGCAGTCTTGCTTCTCTCTTCTGTTATAAACTGCAGGCATCATGGTCTAGCAAAAATCAATTATTCACCACCCACCAAGAAATCCCAGGGCCGTCCTGCCCCCACTTCCTGCCTAAGCCCCAAAACCTTTGGTATCCCTGAAATCCAACTACAAAGTCCAGCTAGAAGTCATTGCCTCTTTTAAGCTTTCTTTTACTTCCTATAAGGAAGAGTGGGACTTTACACTAGCGCAGATCTCCCTCTACTTTCCTTTGTTGCTCTCCTGCAACATGTCCTTCCCCTCTTCCCAGAATAATTTTGGAGACCTGGGACCATGCCTTAGTCATCTTTATGTCCCCGTCATGCCCAGCATGCCGCCTTGCTTGGGAGAAGTGCTCATTCAATGTGTAGTGTGTGAGTCAAGGAATGAATGAAGTGTGCTTATGATCTTGGCGGCTGAGTATAGGGTCTGCCCACTCAGCTGATAAGTGAGTGATTTACCTGTACTTTCATAAGGCTCTGGGAGTTTCATCAGTCCTAAGTGTAACAAGATGAACTTTGAGGCCAGACCTTCTTTAAGAGACATGGACTAAGTTAAATACTGAGGAAACCCCGGCTTATGAGACAGGAGACAGCAAGCTGAAGTAAGAACACATAGGTCTCTTATACCAGTGGCATGCCCTGTCTGTCTCCAAGATGTCTAGATAGCTTGGGCATCTCAAAGATCCAGGGACAGCAAAGACCCTCCCCTGCAAAGACGTGTGCATTTCACAATTTAACAGTGACTCAGAGCCCTTTCTGAACATTTGCACAAAGACATAGCATCGAAACAAACGTCACCATGACTGAGGATCACAATGTTCTCCAACTTTTATTGAGTTAAATTTTTTCCCTGAAGGATTGACCTCTACCTACTGCGATATTATTTCAGCAACCAAATTCAGTGTCCCAGATGTGAAACGTATCCACACATATCAGCAACTGAGGGTGGGTGGAGGTGAGGTTTGTAAATGCGGCTTTGGTTTTGAACCCCATTCGGCCTGAGAGGCAACTACAAGAAAGTAAGCAGTCCTGTTCATCCCTGACACCAAGATTCCACCCAGGAAGAGCCCAGGAGTCCAAGCTCTAAAGACCCCTTTGTTTCCTTGATATTCTAGATCCTTTTTGGTCCCCTTTAAAGGCTCCTGAAAATTTTCCCAAGCTGTTCCCATTTCTGGTGTTTCTTTGTTCTCACAATTTAAAGAAACTCAAGAGCCCCGAAGATAACTTGCCCTCTCAGTTTGCAAAACTTATTGAGGAATTTGGAACCAGATCCCAACGTGCTGGTTCAAGGGACATTTGTAAAAAATGGTTAGTCATCAACCCTCCCACTCACCATAAGCTGGGGACACAGGTTGGTGCCCATTTTCCCATTTCCTTATCTTCAGTGCCCTTAACCCATCCTTATTTCGTAAGATGCTTTACCATTTCTCCCAAGAATCCCAGAAGCTATTTGCAAATAGATCTTCTGATAACATGTCCTCTTACTTGGAAATTGCCAAGCACATAGGCAAATTAGGTCCACAGGTGGCCCTCATTATTGGGATTTTGGTTTGGATGCTTTTCACTAATTTTCGTGATGCATCCTGAGAACACTGAAAGATTCCCTGCTGTTTGCCCATGAGTGGATTCCAAAGGTGGTCATGAAACCTGCCTTCTCAGCTGTTTCGGTAGCACTCTGATTGCTGCTGTTTCATGCACCAAGGTAGAAGCCTGAGGATTTATTTTTTTCCCTTACTGAACTTGTTACAGTGTCTTTTCCTCTGTACTGTGGACCACAGGAATTTGGCAGAGGGGTATTTTTTGGCAGTTAGCATAATGCTTTTTAGCATCAGAAGCTTTCATGGGACCAGCAGTTTGACTGGTTGTGGGCCTCTCATTCACTCCTGGACACAGCCCCAAATTCATTTGACTTCATGCCTTTGGTTTCTCAGAGTTAACTTGGGGCAAGAACCATTACTCTCCTTTACAGAGGGCCAACCCTGGAGGATAATTGTATCCCCATGCTGAGATCTCAATGCACACATTACACACACACAATAGACACTAATTTTTAACATATTAGGCATAGCTACTTAAAGTGTGATTCTGAATAAATGTACATTTGTATGCACATGATTTATACATGTATGTGTGTATAGATGTGTGTATATGTACGTGTGTATAGATGTGTGTATGCATACATGTGTATAGATGTGTGTGTATGTGTACGTGTGTATAGATGTGTGTGTATGTGTACGTGTGTATAGATGTGTGTATGTGTACATGTGTATAGATGTGTGTGTATGTGTACATGTGTATAGATGTGTGTGTATGTGTATGTGTGTATAGATGTGTGTGTATGTATGTGTATGTGCTTCCTATGGCAACCTATACAACACTTTTTGGGTTTACATAGAGTCTGAGTGTAGTTTGAAATGGAGCTGTGAGGTTTTAAAAGACAAAATTCTTTCATTCTCCCTGCAAACCTGTTTGTCTCTTAGCTTTGTCATGTCAATAATTGTCACTGGCATGCATTGAGCTGCACATGCTGGAATCCTAGAAATCAACCTTGATCTCTCTCTTTGTAACCCTACTCATCAGCAAGGTCTGGCCACTTTCAGCCTGGGTCTCCATCCCATCTCCTTCTCTCCATCTCCACAGGCATGGCCCTTGATGAGACCACTGCCCATGGCAAGAGCTCACTGATGGATCTCACCCTCATGTCCACATTCCATGTGATGCTTTAGAAACATACATGAGGATCAAGACTGCAAGATCTGGCCCTGCCCACCTCTCCAAGTTCATCCCCTCCTCTCCCCACCCTCATGGCACTTGGGCCCCATACCTTCCTCCTATTCGTCAGACATAGCAGGCTCATCCCATCCTACGTACCTGGCTGGGTACCGCCCCTTTCTTTGATCCCACTCTGACTTTACATCTTGCTGCCTGTGCAGTGTGTTATCCACGTCCAGTTCTTGCTTGCGTGTGAACCCTCACAAACAGCCTGCCACCTGAGCCTTGATTCCACTCTTTCCTCTGCTGGCAAATGAATCTGACCTTTCTATACCAAAAATGGCAAGAAGCAAATCTTCTTGTCTCCCTTCCTATGGTAGATAGACGAGTCAGCTCAGAAAGGAATTTGTTCAAACTAGAAAGGGCTCAGCATGACTAAAGACATGACTGACTATGCCATTCCTTATAAAACCAGCTGGCCTTCATTTTTAAAAAATGTTAGAAACGAAGTAAAAAGCTCCTCTGTGAATGTATTCATGTGTACTTGATTCAGTGATGGCGTTGGCATGGAGACACAGCATGAAAGCGGAAGGGAAGGGGTGTCCTGCACTGTAAGACATAGGCAGAGACTTCTGTTGTTTTCTGTTGTGATCCTTCCAGTAACATGACATAGAGAAACTGTGCTCCCTGGGCAGCAACAGAGCCACCGTGCTACTCAGAGTGTCTTGAAATCAGCTGAGTGCCAAGGCCCTCTGTCTCTTTGCCTTTTGGGATAAGGTGGTGATGGAACTGGTTCAGTGGTTAAAGGTGGGAGAGCCTGGAAGGATGAGGATGTCAGTAGCAACAGCTTGTTGATTTCCATGACAGCTCAATGGTGGTGGGCCATTCTGTCCCAGAGCCACCACTGACCAGCTCTATGACCTTCAATATGTCACTTGCTCTTCAGGGTTTTGGCTTCTTCATCTTTAGAATGAGGAAAAGGTTCTTAAGGTCCAGCCTAAAGGTTCTCAAGGTCCAAGATCTGCAATGTATATAGTAAAAGAGGAAGGAGCTCCTGGATGACCTGAAGCATCCATCCCTGACAGCAGGGACGTTGTCAGATTCCCCAGAATGCAACCACTGCTGATGAGCCTGAAGTTCCAGGAAACACAGCAGAAGATTTGATATTGCCTGATAAAAAGTTCCCAGACAGCAGCTGCAAGCTTGAGCACTGGGGTATAACCAGGGACCTCGGGGGGGGAGCTCAGTTCCTACTTGTCCTGAGTAAACAGGTATGACTCTATGGCCCTGGGTTAGAGACAGTCACATGACCAGTGCAGGCGGAACAAAGGCCCACAGCTGCTCCATAGAAGGAACAGGACTCCGTCACAAATTAGAGCCATTGTCCCCAAAATAATAATATTAAAAGTAAAGGCAAAACGCTAGCCAGTGCCTGGCTCAGGTTGTCTGTGGTTCAGCCTATCCGTGTGCTGTAGTCATGCCAATTCTGAACCTGTCCACATGCATCAGGATGGGAGCTGAGCAGAAAGGCCCCCTGATGTTTATTGCTCTTCTACTGTCAGACCAGGCACATGGTTAACAGACCACTGGTCACCCATTTTATTTCTCAGTCACAAATGGACCCAGAAGTGGCTATTGAGTGCATCAGAAGTTTTCCTAGAAGTTCCAAAAAACAAACAAACAAAACAGTCAATCAAGTAGGAATTCTTCTGTCCTACTAAGATTCTTACAAGGAAGAATGGGATGAAAGAAACATGGCACGTGGAAATATGTCAGGTACGAATAAACCAGTTCAGTTTTTTCGCTCCTGGGCCATGAAGAGGAGGAGAACTGGCATTGGCTTGGGCCCACTGTGTGGCAAGGTGTCTAGGGTCTTCCCTATACTCTCTAGAGTGTGGATTCAAATCCATCCAAGAATGTACAATCCTCCCTATTTTATAAATGGTAAAGTAAGGCTTGGGGAAGGAATTAGTCCAAGGAAACAAACTGTTTATATTGTGGTTAGCCAGTGTATGTGTAAATACCTCAGGTTCAATCATATGAAGAAATACTATGAAGAGCTTTGTAAATGAGTGATGCAGAATGGAGACAGGGAGGGATAAATAAGACATAGCCCCCACCTCTGAGGAGCCTGGTATCTCCCAAGGTATGAACTAGGAAACGTTAGAGCATAACGAAAGATGGAAGCAGCTTTCCGAGCCCCCATGTGGAGATCAAAGTGTCCCAACACATGGCTGTTCTCACACCCATTTTACAGATGGATAATTAAGGCTCAGAGAGGTTAAATGAGTTGCCCCCCTGTGACAGAAGTATTGTCTCCTCCATTTTAGAGGTGAAGAAACTGAGGCACAGAGAGATTAAGCAACTTGCCCAGGGCATGCAGCTCACGAGTGGTAGAACTGGGGTTTGACTCCAGGCCATGGGCTCCAGTGTTCCAGTGGTAGGGAGGGCGGCCCCTTTCCCATGACAGTGGCTTACTAGGAAATTCAGGCTTGAGCAGTGGACATGTTTGGTCAGTTTTCTCAGCTTTTTATCTAGATGATAGATCTGAGAACAATGTTCCTTGATTCCTATACACAGCCAGGGGACCCTGGGGACCGTGGGTAGGGATAGGGACTGTGGCTCTGCTCTCAGGGCCCAATCAGCCAGCCTCAAGTCGAGCTCAAAGCAGGCTGGCTATTTGTGGACAGGCCCCGCGCCCTCCATGTCCAGACCCCTGAGTGGCTGGGTCTTCCCTCACTGCTCCCTCATCCACAAGGGGCATTGCAGCCCCAGGACTGTCCCAGCCTCGGGTGCCCAAGCCCACTGTGCTTCGTGGAGTCAGCACTACACTGGGGCCCCGTCTTGGAAATGAGCCCCGCTGCCTGTCCTGGAGGAGAATTCCTGGGGTAGCTGTGGCAGAGCCTCCTACCAGGCCATTCACCTGCGTTCATCTTTTGGAAAAGGGCAGAAAACAGAGGACCAAAACCAAGCATCTATTTTGCTGCCTTTGACAAGAACTCCTGAGTGTCTGCAGAATGGGGGTCTCAGTGGTAGGTGACATGTTCAAAGCCAGAAGGTTCTGCTTATGGAGCCCTTGCACCAGACACTGTGCTACGTGTTCCACACACCTTATTATTCCACCCTCACAACCCTCCGAGATAGGCACCATAGGGACCTGAAGGTCACAGAAGTAGGGTAACTTGCCACAGCTGAAAGGTAGGATATTAATTGGTATAAAGAAGTCAGCACAGGCTATTGAAAGAGCACATTGGCAGCCCCCTGATGGGGACTTGATTCAAGATATTTGATAACTGGAGCCAACAGAGACGCTGATCAAGCAGACAGATATCAGCTGCCAGCAGCCAGTTCAGCCAAGCCAACACATATTAGCTGAATCTCAGAACTGCCTGATCCTTCTTGGACACAGCATGAGCTACCTTTCTGGGTATCTACTGCTGCATTACAAAACACCAAGTGTTTAGTGGCTTAAAACAATTTGTCATCAGTCCTGGGCCTGTTGGTTGACTGTGCTCAGCTGGGTGGCTCCTGCTTGAGGTTCCTCATGCGCCTGCAGTGTGACGACAGCTGGAGCTAAAGCCATGTGAATGCTCTAGGGGATGAACATCCATGGTGGCCCCATTCACACAGCTACTGTCTCTATGCTGCTCCATGTGGCTTTTCTCTCCAACAGAGGAGGCTGAATGGTTTACACAAGAGCTTGGATCTCCAAGAGGCAGAAAACAGAGGCTGCTGGGTACTTTGTGGCTACTCCTGAAAGTGGCCCGCCATCACTCCTGCCTGCCCAGATGTAAGAGGAGTGGCAAGGTCACACTGCAGAAGAGCAGGCGGGATGCAGTGATAATGCCATGGCCACCTTTGAAAACCATCTGCCACAGAAACCTTGGAAGAAGAAGTAATACCTATGTGGAGCCAGGTGAAACGGGCAGGGAAGGGCATCCCAGGCAGCGAGACAGCGTATGCAGAGGCAGAGGGGAGAGAGAACACGGAACACCTGTGCATTTATAAGGCACTCACTGGGGCAGTGTGGCTGGCTCAAGATGGGAAATGGCAAGAGTTTGTGCAGGAGAGAGACCTAGATCTTTGAGAATCTCCAGTGCCTAAGGAGTTTAGATTTATCCCAGCATCACTGAAAGCCATTAAGGGGATTTGATCAAGCAAAGAACTGACCCAACCGTATCTGTATCTTGGAAAGATTTTGCTGGCTATAAGATGGAGTAGATGAAGGCAGGTAGACCAGCTGCCTTCCCCAGCTGTCCCGCACTTCAAAAGTAGAGCTACCAGGATAAAGCTCTGTTGTAGCTTTGGCCTCAGCCCTGTCCTGGCTCTTCGTTCTCATCTGAGCAACAAGGCTGCATAAAAGAACAGAAGCTCTGGGGCAGTGGTGTTTGCAGGGTTCAGTTGACTCTCTCCGTTAGGCTCATTTGTCTGAGATTCCGGAAGCTTTTGAATAGCACTTGTGATAATTACAGAATCCCCACATATATTGATGAGAAACAGCTACATAAATAGCAAAGCTTGGTATTTATGAAGTGCCAGTTTTCTGTAAATATAGAATGCTGGCAGTTACTGCTATGTGGCTTGTCTCCTCTCTGGAGCCAGCACTGGTTTTATTATAGCTTTTTCCAGGGAGGGTTTTACATCCTGCCTACCTGTGGCCAGTCTATTGGCCTCACAGGTACAATTGCAAGAAGCAACAGGCAATCTGAGACCAAGAGAGGTAATCGCCAGTCTCTTTTGGTGCAGAGAGTCCTGTTTGACACCCAAAAACTTTTTTTTTTCTTTTTGAGACAGAGTCTCCCTCTGTCGCCCAGGCTGGAGCAGTGGCACGATCTCAGATCACTGTAACCTCTGCCACCCAGGTTCAGCCTCTTGAGTAGCTGGGACTACAGGTATGCGCCACCACACCAGGCTTTTTTTTTTTTTTTTTTTTTTTAAGTAGAGATGGGATTTTACCACGTTGGCCAGGCTGGTCTGAAACTCCTGACCTCATGATCCACCTACCTCGGCCTCCCAAAGTGCTGGGATTACAGGCATGAGCCACTGTTCCAAGCCCCAAAAAGTGTTTGACTACTCCTACATCTGTGTGTAGACTCTTGACTGTCTTAGTAAGTTGAGGCTCCTAAGCAGGTGTACAAGGTACAGATTGGAAATGAAGGCTCATTTATAGATCTAGGCCAGCATTTCCTAAATTGTTTTCTCAGGACACTAGTGAAAGAAAGCTACTCACAGACATTGTATATAAGGATCTCTTAATCAAGTGTTTAAGAAATGCTAACTTACTATGTATTTTATAAATGCATGGTTTCTCACAAACTTTAAATATGCTGAGTTGGACCATGACTCTGCACAAAGAAAGTATAATAGCTGGGTTTTCAAAATTGACCATAGAACTCTTTTTAACAGATTATTTTACAGGAGTTTGAAAAGAATTCTGCTTTGAATAATGATGACTAACCACCCTCAGGGCTCATTAATTGATCTCAGCTCAGCTCTCAAAGGAGTGGTACTGTATCAGTTAGCTTTTGCTGTGCAACAAATGATGCTACATTTTAGAAGCTTCAACCAATAGCTATTTATTAAACTCATATTTCATTGGTTGGTAATTTGGGCAGGACTCAACTGGGTGGTGCTTCTGGTCTTGGCTGGCTTTCTCATGTTTCTGTAGTCAGCTGTCAGCAGCCAGAGCAGCTTGACTTTGGACAGTTAGTTGACTGTCAGCTTGGCCAATGAGAGTGACTGAGTTACATGCTCTGTCATTCTTCACCAGGCTAGCCAGGTTTATTCACACGGCAGACAAACAAGGTTCTAAGAGATCAATTAGAAGCTTCAGGGCATACTGAGGTCTAGTTTTAAAACGACACAACCTCCCTTCCAGTACATTCTATTGGTTGAAGCAATGTAAAAGGCCAGCTGCTATGATTTTCAAGCCAAAGAGAAATTAGCTTGAGAAATAGCGGCTTCTAAATTTTTGTATAAGACAGACTTAGGGGAGGTGATTTGCTTGAGAGTAGGGTTATTTTTGAAGTTGTGCTTGCCTAACAAACAACAAGAGTCTTGGTCCTAGATTGCATGTTTATTTAAGGTGCTAGGAGGATGTCTTAGTCCATTTTGTGATGTTATAAAAGAAGATCACAGACTAGGAAATTTATAAACAGTAGAAATTTATTACTCATGGTTATGGAGTCTGGGAAGTCCAAGATCAAGAGGCTGGCATCTGGCAAGGTCCTTCTTGCTGTGTCATCCCATGGCAGAAGAGCAAAGAGAGCAAAGGGAGCGAGAAGATAGGGAAGCTGAACTTGTTTGTTTGTTTTAAGGAACGCACCCTCACAATAATGGTGTTAATCACCTCTTAAAGGTCCCACCTCTTAATTTGTCACATTGAGGATCAAGTTTTCAACGCATGAATTTTGGGGGATGCACTCAAATCATAGCAGGAAGAGGTGCTGCTGATGGAGATTAAGCAGGGCTAGAAGCGCCCCTCAATTCAGCCCTCAGTGTTCTCACTGGAAGTGAGTCTAAATTTCTCTCTCTCAATAAATAATATATCCAAAGCCCACAAACTGAAGATGACTAGGAACACTTTTGTAGTCATACACGGTACAAAGTTTTTAGCATGCACCAGCAAGCTTAGACCTGCCCAGAGGAACTTTGGGAATGTTTCTGTAAGGGGAAGGTTGGCTTTGGGATGCATGACTCTGAGGACAGATGATGGAGGCGGGCAGGTCTGGGTTGGATGCAGCTAAAAAGTGGGGGTGGTTTGGTAATTGGATATCTCTGTAGTGTCTGTCCAAGATGCCCTACATGTTAAGCCATGGTGTGGTTGCCATTGGTAAGGAAGTGGCAATGGTCACCCAAAAGCAAGATGTTGGCTATTCCAGGGTTGGGGTTCAGCCTCTTCTATGTCCTGCTAGACACATTTCTCAGGATCCGCTGGCCTGTGTAGAAACATCAAAATTCTCTTGGAAGTAGTATGATTTGATGGTCAGTGAGCAGATTATAGTTTCATCACAGACCAGGATGGAAGTTGATCAGCAAAAGACTTTACTATAGGTAGAAATAGAGACATCCAGCAAAGGATACATACCCAGAATATGTATTTTATAAAACTGTTAAAAAGCAATAAGAAAAGGACAGACAACCCCATTTAAGGAAAAAAAGCAAAAAGACTTGAACTTCATAGATGAGAATGTCCAAATGGCCGATAAACATGAAGAGTTGTTTGACTTCATTACTCATTAAGGAAATTCAAATTAAAATCACAACGTAGTACCACTATACACCCACCAACATGGCTAAAGAAAGACGCGCAAAACCGAGTGCTGACAAAGATGTAAATAAAGCAATTGGAACTCTTATCTGCTTCTGGAGGAACATAAATTGATGCACTCAGTCTGTAAAACTGCTTGGCACTAGGTAGTAGAGCTGAACATATGCATGCTCCATGACCCAGCACTGCCACTCCCCTGAATCAACAGAAATGCACATATACATGCAACCCAAGGTACTAGAATGTCCATGGCAGCCCTGTTCATGCCAAGCACTGGAAACTACCCACCTGTCCCTCAGTAACAGAAAGGTCAAAAACTGTGCTGTGTTCAAACAACAGAATGCTATGCAACAAGAGTAATCATCTACCACGATCCACAGCTGTATGCAACAACATGCTTGAATCCCATGAACATAATATTGAGCTAGACACAAACAAGTATGGGCTGTATGATCCCACTTATATTAAGATTAAAAAAAAAAAAAAAAAAAAAACAGGCAAAGCTAGTCCGTGGTGATAGAAGTCAGGATGGTAGTTAGAGACTGTGGGGATGTGCGAAAGCTTCTGGGGTGCTAGTCACACTTTGTTGCTTCTTGGGCTGATTACAGATTACATAGTCACATTCACTGTGTAAAAATTCATTCAAGCTATTCACTTCTAATATGTCCCCTCTAATTAGAAGGAAACATAACATCAGAATCCTGTGCTGCTGGTGACATAGCAGCTCTGGCCACACTGGAGCACATTCCTCCTCCTGCCCTCCCCATCTCTGGGCAGCAGCTCAGGGTGAAAGCCCATGCTGGATTTCAGCTGGGTTCAGGGTTCCTTCACACCCTCCAAGTCAGCAGGAGCACGGCTATGAGCCTCGTGGCCTTACATGGAGCCATGAGCTTAGTCCCTGGAGCCAGCCTGCCTGCAACTCTGCTGTCTATTCTGCCTGCAGGACACATCCGTCCTCGTAACACAGAGATACAATGAGCACCATATTTATTTTGCTGTTATTTACTGCTCCATTTTACAGATTTAACAAACTAAGGTTCAGACTGGACAGATGACTTTAGAGGAAGAAGAGGGTGATCCCTTTCATCCCCATCATAAGGGTCACAGCTGATACTCCTGTAACAAAAGGCAGGTTAACAAGAGAAAAGCATAACAAATGTATTTAATTAATCAAGCTTCACGTGACACAGGAAACTTCAGAAATGAGGACCCAAAGACCCAGGGAAAATTGCCTGTTTTGACACCTACTGAAAGATGGGCAGCCATATAAAAATGTGATTGGACAAAAAGGGTGTAATCTAACTGCAAGAGATTAAGGGGGAAACCCAGCATGCCTGTCTATTCAGCTTCTTAGCCTCTCTGACTGGCATTCTTTCTCCCAGGGTAGGTGGCAGGACCCCTCTGGAATGAGAGTCTTCAAGGGACATGGGAGAAGGGACAAAGTGACCTTTCTAGGTTGTATGGCTTGCTTTTGAGAGAGGCCTGTTTTGGGAAAGAGGAATTCTGGTTTCTATGATTCACTTTGGGGGAGAAGAGGGATGGGAGACAGGAGGGAAGAAGGTCAGAGAGAATTTGCTTCTGAGCCCCTTCCAGCATCCTTCAAAGTACTCAGCACACCAAGGTGCCACACTTCGAGGTATGGTGTTCTGAGTCCCAGCATGACCCGTCCCAGGCCATGCAGTAAAACATGTTAATTGCAGAGTTGCAACTGGGACCAGCATCTCCCTGACTCCAGAACTCCTCTTCGGAATGATTCAGCCCTTTGGCCAGGAAGGGGAGAACAAGGGACTCAGGGAGCAGTGCTCATTGCAAGAGGCCTGCTCTCTGTGCCATGGCTGGAACAGCCAGAAGCCCCCGGAAGCCCTCCACACAAGGGCCCTGCCTGAGCACCCATTTTTAAAATGCAAACTAATTCTTCAGTCTGCCTTGAAAATGCAAAAGCTGTTCTTTTACACAAAGATGAAACCAGCAGGCTCTCCGAGGCCAGTAACACCCACTCCCCCACATCATAAGTTCCAAACAGTGTGTGAGGGACAGAGCCAGCACCACAGTGAGGTGTAAACACCACACACGCTACTCGTGGGCGGTTAGTACTGCATGAGGCCCAGGGGGAGCCCATTTCCTGGCTTTCTGCTTCTACATTTTAGTCGGTGCTGCATTCATGGGTAAATGTGCATTTGATTTGCTTTATTTCCAAAATTATTTCCAGCAATGGAAAGGGAAGTTGAGAGGAAAAATCCAAAACATCTCCTATCTTACGTCCCTTTATAGGGCAGCCCTAGCCCACTCATTGCCTCGCCAAAGACCCATTGCAAATGTCAGTGAAAAGAAAATCTATTTTGATAACAACGTCACTTTAGATGTATTTGAAATGTCTAAATATTGGAGCAATTTTGATACTAATAATCATCCCCCATCCCTCCCCTACTGTCTGTAGATAACCCTGTGCAACGATCCTTGGTGGGAATGTCATGAAGACTTGAAAGGCAACTGCTTTAAGAAAACCCCATACGCACAGCTAGTGTGTTCTGATTTAGAAGAAGCTTTTTACTCGAGTCTGCCTTTGTAGTGGACATATTTAGCTTAAACTTTACAGCAAGATGTACCTTTCAGGATAAAACTCATGTGGAAACCTTTCAGACAGAAAAGAATGGCTTCCGTCTTAATAGTAGCAGTAATGACAAGGATGATGGCAGCAGCTGTGCAGGGGAGAGGTCTCTGGAAGATGCTGGAGCTATCCTAACATTCCTCCATCCCCATTTACTATGATCTGCCCATCCCTGAAGCCTGGCTTCCTTCTCTTCCCTTTTTTCTCACTTTTAGGAAAGCCCGTGTCCAGGAGCAGCCTCCTTTTTTTGCCTCCTCCAAGCCCTCGGTATTAGCACACGTGCGTCCATTTACACGCACTGTTAGGTGCTGTCCCTGGGTTAGAACAGGCGCTGAAGGAAGGGGATTGGTGTAGTCTAACGATGCGGGGCACCCCCGCACCCTCCGCCCCCATTCACTTGGAATCCCAGATCCCTAGCATCTCAGAATCGGGAAGGGTCTCAGGATTCGTAGTCTCACTCCTTATCGAAGCCATTGCTAGAGAACTTAGTTGTCATTTCCAGAATGCTCCTATTAAAATGTAAAAATCTTACCTGAGATTGTAAAAACTTCCGTACTGTGTTGAAAATAGTCAGGGAAATGTGCTTCCCAGTTGGCATTTTAGTTAGCCACCGTTTCAGGGTCGGGAGGTGCGTGCAGCTGTGGGTCCGTCTCTCCTCTCACATGCTCTCCAGGTGTGCACGTCCTCACCTGTCATTAATTAGTCAGCACACATGTAATGTTCCTACTGTGTGCAGACTACCAGCCAGCCTGTGAATAAGGGGAGCAAGGAACAGGGAGTGGAAAAAGCCTCAGCTCCTGCCCTTCTAGGTTTTCCAAACAGATGCAATACCAAATGAGAATCCAAGCTACCTCACTCCATAGAGCATTATCAACTCAAACAACTGGGGGACCTGCAGCCAGGCTGGAAGGTGGTATTGAGAGGGGAGAGATAGCAGGTGGGAGCAGTGTTCAGAGGCAATGCCCAGAGGAGGAAACACACTTGAGTTGGATGTGGAATGTTGAGGCCAAGGTGAAAATTGCAGTTCAATCTATGCAATCCAGTCTTCACCTAGAGAGTGTGAAGTTGGGAGCTTATGCATGCATAGGTCTACTAGGTAGTAAAATTGTATACATGAGTAATGTTTGGGATTGAAATAAGCTGCTGGTCATCATTTTGAAATCTCTGTCTCTGGACTTCCTCTTCTTTAGAGTACAAACCTCAGGGCAGGGCTGCTGCATCAGGGTAATACATTGACTGGAAAGCAGGCCCAGGACTTCCGGGTAAAATCACCTGTGTTTTGTTTTTGAAGTTGCGAAGGTTTATTTTCTTCCTGATGTGTTGTTGTTGCTAATTACTGCAAAATGAACATTAGAGCATTGGTTGAATCTGGCTCTGGGAGCTGATAGTCACCCCAGAATGAAAGCTGCCTCCCAAAATGAGAGAGAAATATTTCAGTATATAGATGCCAGCTGACACATCTTTGCTGGTATAATTCTGTAAGTGTTCAGCCACGACTCAGGCTGTGCCTAAGGAAAAATAAAAGGAATGTACCCAAGAGATTAAGTATTATTGGAGTGCTGTGGAGAGGGAGGGATCGAAAAGCCCCCTTTGATCATAACCCCATGAGAGAGAAGAAGAGCCTCTTTCAGAGGACGACCATATACCAGACATGTTTGGACATTTGTTCAGAATCCCCAGAATTTCAGGCGGACCTAATTCTCCTTAACAGAGTGACCTAGGGGGGTTACTACTGTCCCACAGGTTCAGTTTTAGCATCTGTACAATGGGGATAATGACACCAACCATGCAGCCTTAAAGGATTACATGAGGATATGTATTTAAAGCACTTAGGAGGAGGCCTGAGACATAGTAAGTGCTCAGTACACACGGGATTTTTATTATAATTATCATGATCTTGGTTATTCTTCGAATGAGCCAGGGAGGTTCATCTCACTCTCCCCGTTATACAGGAGAGTAAGAAAGAGTTTTATAAACATCAAAAGTTCCATTAGATGAAATTGCTTCTTCAAGGTCGTACATCCAGTGAATGACAATACCAGGAAGTGGCCACATGCATGTCTAATCCTCACGTGGGTGTTACTGTCCTTGGAAGTGAGCCTATGGTAAGGAAAGAAAATAAATGGATACCAGCGGCTTTTTGCAGAGACAGCGAGTTTGGTTTTGAAACGGTGTGTCACAGACAATGTTGGCAAAGCCAAGGATGCCAGGCTATAAATTGGAGCCTCTGGAAGGCCCGAACCATGTAGCATTTATTCAGTGAGTATTTACCAACGTCCTAAGATGTGCGAAGGTGGTGCTAGTGTTGATGATACCAACGTGAGTGAAACTCCAACACTGAAGCCAAATGCAGCTGCCAGACGAGGGAGGGAGGCTGATATGCAGTGTTGCCTGAGAGGTCTCCCGCAGCAGCAGAGGGAGGGAGTGGTCCACCCTCACCGGGTGGGAGGGAAGTCTTCACACAGACCACAGAGGAAGCGTGGCATCTTAGGTTCTAGGATGAAAACAGTCGCCATGCTTTGTGTGTAGCCAATCCCCAGTAAATACTGGTTGAATTGCTAAATAAACTAGGTTTCCTAAAGGTGGTGGTACCTTTATTTGCAAAAAGGATAGCAAAACTTGGAACATCAGAATCCAGTCCTGCCTTGGGTACAGTTTTTGGCTGTAAAGAATGAGGTTTATCTTAGCAGACGTTACATAATGTACACCCTTAAGTGAGTGCTGCCCCCTTTGGAACAGAATCCTGAGCGACTGCACATGTATTCCTGTGATTTTGCCATTATCCCAAACAGTTTCGGAACTCTTCTTTCTCAGGTAAAGAGTTTTGAAACCTTTCAGGTCCCACCAGAAAGCCAAACTCACTTTGTTACTGTAGTCATACTTCATTTCTAACCAAAACTATGATTTCCCAGCCTGACTGTCCACTTGATTCACATATTTTACCTCCGCAGGCTTTTTAGGCCACTTTCCAAATTCAAAACACTCTTTAAGGACCTAGTTTGCCACATTTGAAGTTGTTAGAAAGGATAAGCCCCAGGCTCTAAAAGCAATTCCAAAGAACAGAAGCAACACTACAGAAATCCTTCTTCAAGGACCCTGAGAGGTGCCCAGTGTGCATGTGGCCCTGTAAAAACCCTTGGAAATTGAGAATATTCCAGCTATCCAGATGTGACACAGCAATAGAATCAACAGGGAGCTCAAAACAAAAAATAAAATAAGCATAAAAGGAACATGTGAAATTCTAGTGCTTGTGTACAGATGTGGGAGGGGAAGCCTGCCTGATACCATTTTTGCACCAGACTAAAATTAAAGAGTTAAATGGAATTTCTATTTCTAGGTCCTTGAGGAATTGCCA
>CAUYLG010050446.1:0-35243 GCA_963573385.1 Cacajao melanocephalus
TGGCTTACTAGGTTAGGAAAATTTTCCTGGATAATATCCTGAAGAATATTTTCCAACTTGGATTCATTCTCTTCATGACATTCAGGTACACCTATCAGTCGTAAATTAGGTCTTTTCACATAGTCCCGTATTTCTTGGAGACTCTGCTCATTCCTTTTTACTCTTTCTTCTCGAATCTTGTCTTCTCATTTCATTAAGTTGGTCTTCGACCTCTAATATCCTTTCTTCTGCTTGATCAATTCGACTGTTAAAACCTGTACATACTTCACGAAGTTCTCGTATTGTGTTCTTCAGTTCCATTAATTCACTTATATTCCTCTCTAAATTGTCTATTCTCATGAGCATTTCGTCAAACTTTTTTTCAAGGTTCTTAGTTTCTTTACATTGGGCTAGAACATATTCTTTTAGCTCAGAAAAGTTTCTTATTATCCACCTTCTAAAGTCTAATTCTGTTAATGGATCACACTCGTTCTCCATCAGGCCTTGTTCCCTTATTGATAATGAACTATGATCCCCTGTAGAAGGAGAGGCATTCTGATTTTGAGTATTCTCAGCCTTTTTACGCTGGTTTCTTCCCATCATTGTAAGTTTATCCACCTGTCATTTGTAATTGCCAACTTTCAAATTAGGACTCTGACTGGACGTTCAACTTACTGATTCCCAGCGCCGAAATCTGAGCAACCCACTGCGCCGACCAAAACAGCGGCATTAAGATTTGTGGTGCTTTTCTGCCCGGGAATCTCCGGTCTGGCTTCCCTCTTGAATCCCTTTTTCAATCAGGTAAATAAGCGAATCTGCCTTCCCGGAGCTGCAAACGTGGACCAAAAGGGGACTCAGTCCCCTTTACTCTGCACCGAGAACCGCCGTGCCGGCCACAAAAGTCGTGCTGGCTACCCATGGGGCTCCTCCGCTGGGAATCTCCTGGTCCATGGGCAACAAAATTTCATCTGTAAGTGTGGCATCCTCTCATTCTGTGTGCTTTCTCTGGGAGCTACAATCCTGAGCTGCTAGTAGTCAGCCATCTTGGATCTCTCTCCCGTTCCAAGTTTCTTAATACAAAAAATTGTGTTCTGCCATTGATAATATCATGTGTCTAACCTCTCTGAGGGCAGAAAGAAATTATTTGCTACTTTGAAGCTCTGGGTAGCACAACAGGTGATAGATTTCTTATCAAAACCAATAGGTGCTGCACCAAAATCCCAAGCAAATATTTGTATACTACAGTTCAAGAATGAGAGTCCTCACTTTTCAGGAGAAACTACGTTTAATTTCCCCAAGGTTTTTAAAAATCATATTTGAGATAGTTGGAATGCTGACATGGAAGTATCCAAATGGCAAAAGCAAGGGAGTTTTGTTCTAGATTCTACAATAAGCACAATAGAGGAGTAGTCAAGAGCAGAAGATCTAGGTGAGATCATTGATTGATTCATCATTCAGTGACAAATATTTGGGCAATGATCACTTTGTGTGAGGCATTCTGTCCACTTATTAGGATGCCTTGTATACATAATGGTTCATCATTGATTCCTTGCACCACAGAAAGAACTGGAGACACTTCCTTTTATGTCTTTCTTTTCTATGTTCTTACTTTCCCTTCCTATAAATTTTTCTGACAGTCATTATTCCTCTATGTTTAGAAATACCAAAGAGACACTATCTGCCAAAAAAGTTTGTTAAATGACTAGCTAACTAATTATAAAATCCCAATTTTTCTTTCATCAGAACAAGTTCAATATAAAGATTTAGGTAATTTGTGGTTGACAAATTTAAAATCAAATGTGGAAAGTTTTTTATACTTTATAAATTTGATAGTGATGCTATTTTAAATTTTCTTGTTTATTTAGGTTTTCCAGGGAGTATTAGGAAGAATGTTTGGGATATATTTCATGTTTCTTTATTAAACATTTCTTTAATAGAACTTTACTAGCTTTTTCAAAACATTAAGGCTTAGCACAAGTGAAAAACAAAACTCTGAAGCATGTCTAAATTTAATCAATGATACCTGTAATGACACCTGCTGTTATAAAATAGGATTTATCATAAATGCTTCAAAATAATGAGAATAAGTTGGCTCTAATGTCACACTGTCAGCTAGAAAAACTTAAAGAACACACTATATTACTATCACCCTTGGTATAAAATATACCACCTTGCTACTCAGCTACTTAAATATTTGCTATCCCTTGCAAAACTTTTAAAGCTTGCATCTTTACAGGTCTCCCAACACTACTTCTCTATATGGTTTATCTTGCTGGTGAATTTTCCATTAAATGAAGATATATGAAGCATTTATATTTTAGAGTCTAAAGTTGAGAATGTAAATTTTTAAACTTTAAGGTTATACTTCAAAAAAATAATGGGGGCTGACCAGAGCAGCTGAGTGGAGAATCTTGCTAGTAATAAACCAGTACTTTGAAGTTAGTTATTAACTCACCTAAAAGAACCCCAGTTACATTATTGCCATTAAAAAATAGAGGCTCATAGGTATTTAGTCCACATGTTGTCTAAATGTGACTTTAAAGCTGGAGTATGACTGGATAAAGAGAAGAGAGCATAACTGTTATCCCAAATGATGCACTATAAGCATTTAGCATCAGAGGCTTTAGATTCATCTGTGAATTAAGGGAATATAACTTACCAAACACTTTATTCTGTTTCCTTTGAGAGTAGTCAGAGCTCTTACACTGAGGTCCCACCAGAAAGGATGGAGATGGTGGGATCCACCTTCCTAGAACCCACACTGCCCCATATTTCTGTATTGTAACCACCTTCTCCTTATCCTCAGCTTCACAAAGGAAAAGTCAAATGTGCTGTGATGAGCATGATGCATGTTTTCCATTGGCAGTGTCACCACCACCTACCCCTCTGTTTTTGGATACTGAGGTGGTTTCATTTCGCAGTTTGCAGCATGCTGGATGGTCTGGCTGTAGCAAATAAGCACAGAGAGAAGCAGGGCCTGAGGGAAACCTTCCTAGAGATTAAATAATGGACCGTGTATTGAGACATAGCAAGTGACACTCCAAGGTTAAAATAATCTTCCCTTTTAAATTGGCATTGATTTATGTAATGTCTACATGGAGCCCGGGACCTCAGCTCTTCAACTCACAGCAGCTTCAACAGTCAGATTCTGCTGAAGCAACTACCCATGGGAGAATGAGTAACAGACTACTCATTAATTGCCCTTCCTTGTTCCAAACTCAAAGAGCCTGTGGTTCATTTTCTGTTCCCAAGATCCTCACGTGCTCTCTGGCTCCCATACAGGAACTGATCTTTTCCCCTATGATTTTCCTTACGTCATCTGGAGGGAGAAGCTCAGGTGTAAGAAACTCTTTCTCCTCGCAGCACAAATCAAAAAAGGGGTGGAGAAGAAAACAAAGCAAGTGAGGAATAGGGAGACAGCCTAAGGAGTGAGGTCAGGAAGATTATGAGTGTATTGATGTGTATTTTTGCATGCCGACTTAAGAAGGCAAAGAATAAAAGGTAGATTTCTCTATCACAAAAGTAATGTGCAAAACAGCTACTCCCATTCTGCAAGATTGTTTGCAAAGAAGCAACAATGCTGAGCATATTCTTCCCCTCAAGGAAAATTTGCTCATGATCCAGTAAATTGCCCTTCATTGTTTCCAGCTCTAAGGGTTTTAATAAAAATTTGATAGGCTCTGTCAACTACTGAAGTCATCAGACCCACAGTTCCTTACTATACTTTAGACAGAGAAAAAAAATACAGTTTATCTGCAGAGGCCAAGTACTGGCGGATTTTACATTTGATGTTGTTTTTAAAAAGCCAGATTGAAAATGCAGAGTTGTGTTATCTTACATCACCACACTCGGTCTCAGCTGTTGGAGATTGATGCTGTGCCTCCCAGCAACCAATTCTTGTATTCATTGCTCCAAATTGTTGATCCAAAAAAAAAAAACCCAATTTGCTAGCAAAATAATCTATTTTTCTTTTCACATATTAAATCATAACTTCACTTTAATATCTACAAACTAGAAAGGACAGAAAGCCTTTATCCAAAATCCAATATTCAAGGCCTTTTCAAGCAGTGTGTTAAACCCAACGATGTCATATGAAGTGAAGGCTCCCTTGGAGACGCTGCAGGCAACCTTTCTGGTCCCAGAAGATTGAGAAATAAAGTTTAAGTTCTAACTTCATCTCTCTCCTTCACTATGTCCCAGGTTCTCTGGCTTTGGAAAACATTATGGACTTAGGCACAGATATATGGACTTTTAGATGTTGGTCTGATTATAGACAGCCCTCCAATTCACCTAAGTCCTCCCTTCCTTTCATGGCCCTCCACACTTGTGGCTGTTGAAATGGTTTTTTTGCAGATAGCTAAGAGGCTGGGCTGTGAGCCAGCCTTAGGCCTTATTTTCAAGTGAGCACAGCTTTCTTAGCCCACATACTATGTTTTAACTTGCTAGGGCTGCCACAACACAATATCAAAGCTGAGTGGCCCAGAAATTTATCATCTCATGGTTCTGGAGGCCAGAAGTCAAGATGAAGGTGTTGGCAGGGCCATGCTATCTTCAAAGGTGCTAGGGAGGAATGTCTTTCAGGCCTCTCTCCTAGCTTCTGGTGGTTCGTTGTCCATCTTCACATGGTGTTCTCCCTGTGTGGATGTCTCTGTAAAATTTCCGTTTTTATGAGGACACAGTCTTACTGGATTAGGAGCCCAACCTACTCCAGCATGTTCTATCTTAACTAATTACTTTTACTAATTATTAATTACATCTGCAATGACCCTATTGGCAAATAAGTTCATGTTCTGAAGTTCTGGTTGTTACAATTTATACATATAAACGGGAGTGGAGGGTACACAATTTCAACCTATAAAAAATAACCTGGTTTTTCTGAACTTTATGTCCCCTCATGCCTAGGACATTACAGCAAGTTTCCCAAAGGCTAACCCGGGGGATTTGTAATGACTCCATATCCTAGGAAGGAGTTCATATCCTTGGGTTCTTTTATTAGTTGAATAGTAGAAAATTGCTGATATTTTACTCTCTGGGGCCTACAAAAATTGTCATCTAATATGGTTCAATCTATGTACATTCTCTTCTTTCCAGAGAAAACCCTCTTTATGACTTTGAGTAGCTTGAGTCTTTTACTTGCCTGACCATAGGTTCCAAAGTTCCATTCACCATTTCCACAGAGACCCAAGAACAAATGCTGACATCCTAGAATTCTTGAGATAGGCGTGCAGATTAACATCCTCATGCCACAACCCTCACTGCATCACCACAAGAATTTTTTAGTAAACACATTCAAAACTGTACAACTATTATATTTATTTGGAAGGCTTACAAGAACCTTAACATGGCACCAAGACACAAAATAACCTAATAAAATTAGGATAGCATCTGAGGCAGAACCGCAGTTCCAGAAACACAAAGACTGGGCCTCTTATTTTCACGAAGCCAGGTAATTGTCCAATGCAGCTAACTTGGAGAAAGTAGGAAGAAGCAGCTCACATGCCAATGAATGAGTGCTACTGAAGCTCAAGTTTGAATCTGCCTTGAATATTATTAACCCAAGAGTGGGGAACAGCACTAAAGGCCACTGAGAGTCCTTGATTAGATGGATTTCCTGGCCTTGCTATTGAGTGAAGCAAACATGGTGCTCTGATGGGCAACAAATGGCTGTGTTGTTTTCCTGCATGTGAAAGCCATCAGAAAAATCAAGATTTTAGAACAATAAAGCCTATTGAAGGACACTAGGAGTTGGTGCTGCAGAGAGATTCCTTCATCCCAGCCACAGCATCTCTGATGCCTTGTAGGTTATTGAGTGTGAGGTGGGCTACACTAGAATATGCTCTTCTCAAAGGCACTTTAGGTGTTCTGCTCTGCAATCCAAGAGCATGGGGCCTTCCAAGCCAAAGCCCATCTCCAGGCAAATCATATCTCAGACCGAAGCATATTCCAGTTTCCCAATAAGAGTCCTACCGTAAGTACAGCCAGGGAGAGATGCTAATGTTTTGTGCATACTAGCTGACACCATGCTCAAATGACTAGCGTTTTTGAGACATCTCTAAGATTTATGTTTCTGTGCAGATTGCATCCATGCAACCCGCCATTTTGTAACTGCTGGTTCTTTATAAACATGTGTATATATCTTGTGTTTTCACACTTCATTTCAAATACTGTTGGTTGTAATAATTTAGAACAAAATTTTGAGAATATAATTTTTATTTTCAATTTAGATATCACAGACCAAAGTTGACAGAAGAAAATGAGAGAATATCCATTACAGGAGCAATAATAATATCATTAATAAACTAATTTTTTATTGAAGTAGCATAAATAACATGGAAAGTATATTTAAAATATCAGATGATAGCAATAGTGATCTGAATGGGTACCTCTGTATATTTTTGTTGTCTAAATGTTTCTGTATCTTTTAGATTTTCTATCAACACATGTATTTTTAATGAGAAAAATAAGTTTAATGGAAAAAGCGCATGATTAGAATTACTGGCTTATTTGCCCAACATTTATTGAATGCCAGCAGAGGCTTTCATGAATGGCATTTCATAATAGTTAAGACCTGACTAATAGCTAATTTCTGGCCAGACTAAAAGATGAGGACAAAGAGTGATGATCTGGAGGTCAATTTAGGGAGCTGAAAAAAGACCATGATAACTGAAGCTTCTGAGGAAGATGAGTGGCCAACATGATGCTGGAGAGGGAAATGAGTTCAGGTCATGCAGGGATTTGATGGTGATATCAAAGTTTTAAAAAAATGGAGGTCAGAATGTCTTTTGAAGGTATTTCTCTGACCTTACCTAGAGAATGTGTGTGTCAGGAAAGCAAGAGTGGATTGTAGAAGGCCAGTTAGAGACTCACTGCAATAATCATGGCAAGACATGATGGTGGCCTGCCTGGGTGTAGGCAGGTGGACTCTGTCTCTTAAGAGAATACACCTGGGGAGACAGAGTGGATGACTGGATGACTGATCATACATGAGGAATAAGAAAGAGGGTGGTTATGTTAGTCCATTTTTATGCTGCTGAAAAAGACATATCCTAGACTGGGCAATTTACAAAAGAAAGAGGTTTAATGGACTCATAGTTCCATGCGGCTGGGGAGGCCACATGGTAGAAGGTGAAAGGCACGTCAGACGTGGCGGCAGACAAGAGAAGAGAGAGTTTGTGCAGGGAAACTCCCCTTTATAAAACCATCAGATCTCATGAGACTTATTCATTATCATGAGAATAGCACAGGAAAGACCCGCCCCCATGATTCAATTACCTCCCACTGGGTCCCTCCCACAACATGTAGGAATTATGGGAGCTATAATTCTAGATGAGATTGTGGTGGGGCACAGCCAAACCAAGTGGTATTGAGAATGATACCCAGACGAAGAGGAAGAGTTCAGGTTTTCTTTGTTAATTGTTTTAAATCGTAAAACGAAATTGCTGCTCAACTTAAAAAGAAAAACTGCAGAGACACATTAGAAAAAATGATTATTCTCCCATTTCCGTACTAAACAATGTTAGCAATGTGATGTAACTTTTTTCTCTCATATATTTGTGTATTTGTTGAATATTTTTGTTTCAGTTTTAAACTTACTGAATTTGAATTGCTTCTAAAATTTGCCAGTGAATACATCAAGTAGAAAATTAGACATATGGGTCTAAAATTCAGAAGGGAAGTATATGCTGGGTATATAAATTAGATATATGAGTCTAAAACTCAGAAGGGAAGCATATCCTAGGTTTATAAATTGGGCTGTGTAAATATTACCTGTGCCATGAAGATAAATAAGAGTGCCTGGGAGAAAGTGTTGAATCATAAAGAAGAAAGTCCTGAGGAAGTCCAAGCTTTAACAGATGAGGTAAGAAGAAGTCACAGAGATGGGAAGGAACCAGGAGAGTAAGCTATCATACAAGCCAAGAGAGTGACAGGTGCAGCAAGGAGGGCAATTAATGAAGGGTCCATTAGAGTAAGCAGCAAAGATATTATTAATAATATTAGAGGGCCACATTAGTGGCCTGTTTGGGACCAGTGCCAAATACATATGAGTTTAGAAGTAAACAGGAGATTAATAAGTGGTGTCAAATAAAAATTGCACCTGACAAAGTTAAACAGGCAAGGAAGATATTATTCAAGCCTATTGCAATAGGGGAGAGACGGCACACTTAGTCTGACCTCAATTCCACTGAAACAAAGTTCAGGAGAGTTTTTAAGTATTCAAGTAAGAGAGAGAACACACTTCTTTGTGCTTGCTAATTGGCTTTACCCAAAGGAAGAGTAAAGTTTCTCATATCTTTGTGACAGGAAAAAGGTTTACATCCTGACACAAGGCTGAAGTTAGGCTCCTACCCTCCCACAAAGCCTGGAAGATAGTGGTGCTATCTTCTCCATTTTAAAGGGATGGCTCCCAGGTCCTTGAGAAAAATGTTCCCAGATTGTAAAACTAACAGGAGGCTCTCAGAAAGATGTACATCTGAAAGGGACAGAGAAAGAACTTAACAAATACAGATTTTCTGAAGCAGTTGGTCTAGAAATAGAGAGGTTACGGTCTGGAGCCAGAAACAAGCCTATCCGAAGTTTATTCCAGCTGAGGGAAGCCTTAAGGCTGTCTTGGTCACTGGACGCAGAAAGTGCTAACTACCCTTTTGAGAAAATCGTCCAGAAATGGGAGGAGAGAGAGTAACATAAGGGAAATGTGTGCTGGGGAGCTGTATGTTTTTTATGTGTTAAGTTTAAAGAAGGTATAATAGGTAGATAGAGAGAGAAACAGAGGTGTTAAAGAAATTGGTCCATTTTTGCTACATTTTACTTAACTTTACCAAATTGGCCAATTTCACCTGATAGCAAGAGGTAATATTAATAAGGAAAATCTCCTAAGAAGGCAGAGGACATGGGAATCAGAGGAGTTATAGAGGAAACAACCACTGATAAGAGGTGAGACAGCTCATTCACTACACTTGGATATGCATGCATGTGGGTTGGTAGATTCACTGGCAGGAATTAGAAGTGGTGTCTGAGGCCCAGCACAATGGTTCATGCCCGCAATCCCAGCTTTTAGGGAGGCAGAGGCAGGTGGATAGCTTGAGCCCAGGAGTTCAAGACCTGCCTATGCAATATAGTGAGACACCATTGTCCACAAAAACGAAAAAAAAGAAGTGGTGTCTGAGAACTTGTATTTTTTCAGTATCGTTACAGTCAAGGTCACCTGCCCAGGGACTGTAGTGTCTAATGTAGTGATCTGAGAACGATAAAGAAGATTTGAGAGTAAGGAGAGCAGATCAGAAATGCTCAGATACATGGAGAGGGCAGTTGAAGTGGCCAGGTGTGGATTTGGAATAGTGAGTATTTATTTCCAGAGGTGTGATGTTTCTTCAGAAGCAATCTCCTTAAGAAGTCACAAAGAAGGTGCATGTGGTCTCCAAAACTGGAATTATTTAGTAGAATATTTAGCAGGAATATTTAACAACAGGTGAGAAAGACAAAGGTGTCTGCAAATATGACCTACTATCCATAAAAGGCTGTTGCAGTACTATTATCTGACTACTTATACTGTTACAGAATGAATGCATTAAAAATAACTGGATTTTTCTTTTGTGTTTTAAATTGTTTTCCCCCTAGGGAAATGATGAACGTGAAGCTGGTGGCCTGAAAGGAGACAAGGTAATCAGATTTTTTTTTTTACATGGAGTCTTGCTTTGTTGCCCAGGCTGGAGTGCAGTGGCACAATCTCGGCTCACTGCAAACTGTGCCCACCGCAGGTTAAAGTGATTCTCCTGCCTCAGCCTCCAAAGTAGCTGGAATTACAGGCATGTACCACCACTCCCAGATAATTTTTGTATTTTTATTAGAGACAGAGTTTTACCATGTTGGCCAAGCTGGTCTTGAACTCCTGACCCCAGGCAATCCACCTGCCTCAGCCTCCCAAAGTTCTGGAATTACAGGCTTGAGCCACTGCACCCACCGGTAATCAGATTTTCAAAGTGAACAAAAGGGTCCAGTATTTTGTACAGACTGACACATTCACATGTAGGGGGCGGCAGGCCCTACATGTGAATGTGTCAGTGTGTATAAAATACTGGGAGGATGTTTTGTACAGTCTCTGGGAGGGTGTCCAGCCTGCAGTGGGCAGGGACCTCTGCCTGCTTCCTGACCAGGCAGTAGGATTGGAATCTGCTTCAGAGACCATCAAGGACTGCTAAGTAGCAGTTGGCTACAAGAAAGGGAACATATCAAGGGGAAATTACTGTAGTAAGATAAATGAAATCAGGACACATTTGGTTTGTAATTAAATGTTTTATGAATCCGTGTAGGTGGCAAAAATAATCTGAAGACCCTTTTGGCAAAATGCCTCAAGCTCAGATTCACTATTTTGTGTCTTCTTAAGTACCAAAACATAGGCTGTCCTGGCAGCCATTTTTGGTGGAGTTTTATACTGAACAGTAGCAGTTAGACCAAATAATTATTTCAAAACGGTCTTAAAATTAAGACACTGATAAATTTCCGTTGCATTCTCCGTGTCATTTGCAGGTTTAATTATCTTAGCTGTAAAGATAACAGATTCACTTCCCCTCTCAATAAGATGTTTCATTCCTGTTTGATTCTGAAATTGTAATGACCTCAGATTCCATTCAAATGTGCCATTGTCAGAAAAAATAATGCACATTAAATCTACAGGCAGAGATGAGTAGATTTGAAAATACTCTGAGGGAATGTGGCTTGTGAGTGCTACCTCCACTCATTCACCCTGTAAAAATTCTCTTGATTGAAGGAGGGGGGTTTCGACATGAATCCAAGAAAATATGACTTCAGTGCCTTATAAATCAGTGCAACCAATTCATTCAAAAAGTTGTACAGCCATCAGCAGAAGTTACTGCTAAAAGATAGTCTCAACAGAAACTAGGAGCTTCTTATAGATTGATGATTGAAAATAAAATTTTCTGCTAAATAAATAAAACCTTGACATTCTGAAAAAGACATCCAAAAATTGATTACACAGCAATAAGTCGTTTGTGTGTGTTAGATTTTATTGCTAGTACATTAGCATTATTTCCAGTAACCTAGTAGCTAACAGAAACCATGCACCACCATAACAAACACATTACATTTTAAGCAATGACTTCTGGACATAGGCAGGCCAAGGGGAAAAAAAAGCCACAAAGCTTGTCACATAGGACAGCTGAGCAACGAAGAGAGTTGTGACTTTTAAAATATTTAAATGATGATTCATTTCTTGAAACAAAACAGCTCGCTTCTGTTTTGCTGTGTTCATTAGGAAACACGTTACTTAGAAATTCTTAAGACCTCACTGATGAGAATTTTGATTCTGTAAAACAGGTGTATTTCAAACTCTAAGGACCTTTTCTATTGTTCAAAATCTTTTCTAATTGCTTCAAAATCTTAAGTAGAATTAGGAAAAGCCAGTGGCATAACTATTCCTTCCTCTCACTCAAATTAATAACGTACAAGTCTACAGGGAACTTGATGCAGTACATGACATAAATGGAGACATAAAAAGACTTTTTAAAAGCATGATTAATAGGAAATTGCCAATAAACAATGCATAAAATAAACAAAAAGTACAGGTGGTAGCTCACAGCTATAATCCCAGCACTTTGGGAGGCCAAGATAGGGAGAACACTTGAGCCCAGAAGTTAGACCAGCCTGGGCAATATAGTGATACCCCATCCCTACAAAAAATAAAAATATTAGCTGGGCATGCTGACAAACACCTGTAGTCCCAGCTTCCCAGGGAGGCTGAGGCAAGAAGATCACTTGTAGCCAGGAAGTAGAGGCTGCAGTGAGCCATAATCGCACCACTGCACTCCAGCCTGAGCAACAGAGCTAGACCTTGTCTCAAAATAACGAAACAAACACAAACATAAGCATAGCAGTTGCTGGAAGAGTGAAATCAACACTTCCCATGCAAGTCTACTTACTATCCTTTCTGAACCAATAGCTTAGTTTTAAAATTTTTAATGTAAGTCACAACAGTGAAAATGTACAGCTCCATCAAGCTGTTCTCAAAAACCCTTGGTTGCACCTGTGGTGAACCCCAGTGCTTCTGAATCCTGGCTATACATTGGAATCATCTGGAAAGCTTTTTAAAACTACTCATGCTCAGGCTCCATCCACAGAGACTCCGATTTGGGGTGGGGCTCCTATCTCTATTATTTAAAAGTGTTTCAGATGATTGTAATGCACAGCCAGAGCTAAGAACCACTGAGTAATAGGAAGAGCATGAGCTTTGGGACAAAAAAATTGATTGTGGCATTAACAGCTAGGTCACCTTGGGAAAGCCACTTCATTTCTCTAAGCATCCATTTCCTCATTCACACATTGGGCATAATTGTATCTACACAAAGATTTGATAGAAGGATTAAATAAGAGGAAGTTACTTAAAAGCACAATAAATAAAACACATGTAAAGCCCTCACTAAAGATTTTCTATTCACCCACCTCAATCTTTCCTTCCTCTCATGAGGTCTCATTTAGCACTTTTTAGTATTAATTGTTCTCATTCTTAGCACCGGGTCTTGCTCATCTTTGTATCTCCCGCCATAATTTTGACAAAGAAGGTACTCAATTTGTGCTGTAGAATAAAAGATTTAACCAGAAGAATAATTAACGTAAGTGGTTCATCATTCCTTTATAATATGCTACTTCTCAATGCACTGACCAGCCAAATAGAATTACTAAAAGAGCCAACCCTTTGGAACACAACAGTACACTGAAGCACCAGAACAAGCACAAACAGCACTGGAAGACACACACCAATCACCCCTGGTTTAGCAGCCACATCCTATATCAAGAACATTACAATACAGGGAGAACCACCAAGGAACACGACTTGCTATTGACAATACATGGCCGTGGAGACTATCCACATGACCAGTCTACCAGTGTGGAAATGATGGATGATCCCTGCTCTGTGGCTTGACTGGGACTGACAGGATGTGGTGCAGGGATAATGTATTTGCAAGTTACTTGAGGAGAACTGCTGCTTTATAGAGACAGTGGAACAAAGGGCAGGATATCTAAGCACTCCTGAGAAAATAGCAGGTGAGAAAATAGCAGGTGTCTTGTGAGGAAGACTGTTGGGGGAAAAGCTGGAGTCTCTACAGCACTAAGCCTTTCAAATGGTATCAAAAGGTCAAACTGAAGGAGAATCTTTCCTAGTGCAAAGTAAATTCATCACTTGTGTTTCAACGCATATCTACAGTGATAAATCACTGAACATTCAATTTAAATATGAAATACTACAAGACGAGAATGAGTATTAAAGAAAAAAAACAACTATGAAATATAAACCCATAAATGTCTAAGGTTCAGATAGAAAATGCTTTTGCTTGCAGAATTTTATGAAGAAAGAGATCTCTAAGATTTCCTTTCAGCCCAATGTCATCCAAGGACTATGTGGAAAGATGGGCCACAACCTCTTTTGCATCCTTCCTCTATATTTTCCGGGAGACCTATTTATATTGGTTCACCTATAGGGCAACAATGAATATAATTACTCTTATTTCTTTTTGTTGTTGCTGTTGTTGAGACAGAGTCTCGCTCTGTCTCCAGGCTGGAGTGCAGTGGCACAATCTCGGCTCACTGAGCAATTCCCCTGCCTCAGTCTCCTGAGTAGCTGGGACTACAGGCGTGCTCCACCATGTCTGGCTAATTTTTTGTATTTTAGTAGAGATGGGATTTCATCATGTTGGCCAGGATGGTTTCAATCTCCTGACCTCACAGTCTGCCCACCCAGCCTCCCAAAGTGCTGAGATTAAGGTGTGAGCCACTGCACCCGGCCTATAATTACTCTTATTTCTACATGTATGTTCTCCTACCCTTCCCCTTTGATATTGGCAGATTTGATTTTTACAAGCAATTGCTAGACCCCTTCTCAGCTTTCTACTTTTATTTTATTACATGAGTCTAACTAGTAGGCATATTTTTCCTTCACACCTATGCAATGGAGATTGTAGCACCTACCAGATGAGTAACATGAAGGTCACTCTGTACACCCTAATGCCTGCACAAGGCTAATTGTTTATTTCCTCTCTCAAACCAACAACAATTGGTCCCTTAAATGTATCTCGCAACTTCTCCCTCTCCTTACCTTGAATATAATTTACTATATTTAAAAAAAATGGCTTATCTTATAATGTGGTAAGAATAAGACTGATGATACACAGGATGTTTAGATACTATCGTAGAAAAAACAATACTTATATAGCTTACTCGAATTAGGAAAAAGTCTGTATCCAGCACACTAAACTTTAAATTTCATGGATACTGCTGCAAAAGACATATTGAATATTTAAATTTAAAATGTGAGTGCATTTAGAGAAAAAAATAAGCTATGTATATATAGGTGGTGTGTGGATATAGCGAATATTATGCAGTTGGGATATGGATGACTGAACTTTGGGAAACACTGCTCTAGAATATTTGTACTGATAAGTCTGCAAATTGGCTTCTTATCCGTTTGGTTCCTTGGCTCTCCAACAGAGCCTTACTATTACAAGCTGAAAGCCTAATGGTATAAAAAATTAGTACTGAGGTAAATCATAAAAAAAACACTTCTTTCCTAGTATCAACTCTCACAGCACAAAATACCTCTTATTTCTATGACCAAATGTGTGAGAGTTTTTCACTCACAGAAAGCAAGCAATCAGTTCTGCAGCAGGCACCAGCTGGTTGTCCTCTAATTCCATTCACTTCACACTATTTAACTGGTGGTAGCAACAGATCCCACAGATTGAGGGCTCAATCCCACAAGACTGCCCTCCACTTCATATGCCAATTGAAAGCCCCATGTTATATCTGTGCTTTTGACCAACTGGCTATAAATTGGGGTCTTCACGACCCCCTCCTTGGCTTTAACTAATTTGCTGGAATGGCTCAGAGAACTCACAGAGATATTTACTTACATTTACCAGTTTATTATAAAGGATGTTACAAAGGTTACAGGTGAAGAAGTACATAGGGCAAGGTATGTGGGAAGGGGTGCCAAGCTTCCAAGCTCCCATGCCCTCCCTGGTCAAGCCACCTTCCAGGGACCTCTACAACTTCAACTCTACAGAAGCTCTCTGAACCCAGTCCTTGTGGTTTTTATGAAAGCTTCATTATATAGGCATGATCGATTAAATCATTTGTCATTGGTGACCAAGTTAACCTTCAGTCTCCCTCCCCTCCCCAGAGGTTGGAGGGGAGGCTGAAAAGACTCTAACCAAGCCTTGGTCCTTCAGGTGACCAGCCTAATGCTGAAGCTACCTAGGGGTTGCCAGCTACCAGTCAACTCATTAACAAACAAAAAGACACTTATTGCTTTGGGGATTCCAAGGATTTTATGAGTTGTATGCCAGGAAACTGGGATAAAGACCAAATATGTATTTTACAATATTGTTATCAAACAGATGGGCTCACTGCCCAGTGTGTACTGAAGCCAATAACTATGGCATCAGCTTTTGAGAAAAGAAATATTTTATTGCAAAACCAGCCAGCAAAGAGACAGGAGTCACGCTTAAATTTGCCTCCCAGATTTGAGGACTGGGGCAAGTTTTAAGGGATCAGAGGGCAAGTCACAGGATTTAGAGATGTGGGTTTGGCAGGGTCTGATTGGACAGCTTCAAATTTGACTGTTTACGGTAAGGTATGTTGAGGAAGATTTTAGCCCTGGATATTCTGGGCCAGTAGACCCCTTGCTTCTGAAAGAGTTCAGATTCTGGTCATGTCCTGGTCTTCTTGGTTCCACCTGACGGGAAGAGTTGTTGGCTCCAGCTGTTGTTACAGGTCAAAGCTTTTTCTGTTGTGCATGCCAAGCCTGTATGATTGTAGTTTTTCACTCTGTTATACCTTAAAGGTAACTTGATGTTTTGTTATCAACAGAGTAGGCTCTGTTTGGGCTGGTCCCACAGTTTTAAAATTTTAATAAAATTAAGATTAACAAAATGTACCCCTTAAATCTAGAAGGCTAATTAATACAAACATGATATTTTCTATCCATTAGAGAAAATCACAAGATATGGATTAGGATATACATATAAAAAAAAAGCTGATGATTTTAGGGCTGTAGTAAGTTTGTACTTGAAGCACTTTTGGGTAGACTGTTTGAGGCTTCGAAATGAACAGTCAGGCACATCCACGCAGGGGTCAGGATTAGAGATGTTCACTGCAGCCGTGTTTATAATAGAGAAAAGCTGGTACAACCCAAGTGCCCATCGCTGGGGCTGGGATAAGCCCTGGTTTATTAACATGTTAGAATGCTACTCAGCTGTTATAATGAATGAATGCAATCATATGTATCAGTAGAGATGGATATAAGAAACAACACTGAATGGAAAAAACAAGTCATAGTATGTTAGATATGAGATAAAGCTATTTATGGAATTTGTTTTAAATACTCAAAATAATATATTGTTTCTGATTCCACATATGCAGTAAAAGTACAATCATATAAACTGAAAATATAAATATTAAATTCTTGAGAGTGGCTCTCTCTGGGTAGAAATAGGAAATATAGGGGATTTCATCTTTGATTGTAAATTTTTAATTTCTTTTATTTCGGGTACCTGATACAAGAAGTCTTGGTGGATTCTATTTTATATTTTCTGTATTTATTCTTTCAAAGTAAAAAAAAATAGACCAGGTAGGCAAAATGGTATATGTTTAGAAATGTAATGGTGAACATCATTTTGCAAAAATGCTGTTGAGATTGGGGAAAAAATAAGCATTACGTATCTTCTAGAGACTATATTTAATTTAAGAATTGTGTAGGTATTCAGGGATCTTGGTAAACACTAAAAGAATGCACAATGCTGAGACTCCTCTGGAGTCTGATTAGTGATATAACTCCTTTCTGTAAGTATTACTTCTCAAATTGTATTTTCCAAAAACACTCTTTATATGTCACATACAAATCTCTCTTCAGGTTTTTTGACCAGAACCTCTTAGACATTTCTAAGCTACTGCTGTCACCGCATCTACAAGAATGCCTTATTTGTCCACAGCCAAGCATCTAAGTAGCAGTATAAATGCTAGAAATAGCTGAGAGACTCATTTTACTTCATATGACTACTGACTCTGCCCACCTAAACAAAGAAAAAAGTACCTGAAATAAAATGAGTCTGGATTATTGTGTCAGTTTAACAGTCCCGATGTCTTTGAGAGCACACACAAAAAAACCGACTTTGGCACATCAGAACAGAATTAAAATTTTTCTCCTCTAGATATTTTTTTCCTGGAAAAATAATTAACTTTGTTTCACATTAAATTTAAATATCATAATGAAATATATGGATTTCTAAAAGACATAAAGCCATTGTGAAGTACTGACAAACCCATTATCATGCAAATAGCCTAAGTAAATTCAGAACTTTGCATTCTCTGTTGGATGCTAATAGATAAATTGCATAGTTAGAAGGAGAGCAAGCAATCATTCTCTATCTGCCAGTCACAATAGTACTTCTCTAACCATCTGCAAAATCTCTCTTCTGCTTTGTCTTGAAAGGGTGAAACTGGACTACCAGGATTTCCAGGGTCTGTTGGCCCTAAAGGACAAAAAGGAGAACCTGTAAGTATTTTAGCTTTGAGGACGGAGGAAGAATATCTTAAAACTTGGATTAAAAATATTTTTCCAAATCAGCCCCAATTCCACATACCTTGCTTGATCCTATCATGGTAAACAACAGATCAGATCTCCAAGCAAGTATTAGCTATGCTGTGCACTAAGTCTTTTACATATATTTATTCACTTAATCCATAAAAATGTTCCATAAGGTCAACTATTATCACATTTCAAATGATGAAAGTAGGGCATAGAGAGGTTAAGTAACTTTGCCCAAAGTCACACAGTACTAAGCACTGGTGCTGTGAGTCACACCTAGGTGAGCTGATTCTAGAACCTTAAGTTTAAAATCACAAAGCCCCTCTGGTATAACTAAACACTGCAACTAAAATAATAAAATGAATGTATCAAAAGAAATTGGAAACACATCTTTCCACTCAACTGTTCTTCTCAGTGTACCTTCTGAAGTTATTTTTCTTTCTTGATTTTTGTAAGATCAAAGTGGCTTCCCAACCACTTTATAATATTAGTGTGGCCAGTTTCTTTCAAAACGTAGTTCTTTTTGTGGGGAAAAAGAGAAAAACCCTACAGTATCATTTATATTCAAATAGGACCACCTAAAGTGATTAAAGGAATCATAGATACAAAAAATGACTGCTTAATGCTGCTTTTTAAAAAGCAGTTTTCAAGAGTCAGTGAGAATCAGGCTTAACAAATGTTTCATCTTTAAAAAAAAGAGTAATACATCTTTTTCAACCACTTTACCCCTTTCTTTACCAGAGCAAATAAGGGAATTGGTTTATCAGAGGATAAAATATGAAGAGGTCACTAAATTGCCTGCATGACAAACAGGCGCATTATTTAAAGTATTCAGTGTTACAAAACCAAATTTTCCCTATGCTTCAGCTTTAAAAAAATTAACAATGACAGTAATTTTTGCAGCTTTAGAATCAGTCGGTGGCCTATATAGCCTAGTTCTCTACCTTTGGGAGTCATGCTTGCCCTTAGTATTCAGTTCAATCCTTCTTACACAACTACAGGATTTAGCAGTCTTTAATGGAGTTCTCCAGCTGAATATTTCCAATAATGTCTAGAAAATCTCATGTCTCAGAAGTGCAGCGTGGTGCATGTCCCTGGTACCTGCCGACTCTCTAGATGCTCCCCACTTGGAGGTTCCTCTTAGCATTTCTTAGCTGCTTCTTTAGGTCTCCATTGTCTTCCCTCCAAACCTGAACAGTGGCATCCACCTTCTCTTAATTTCCACATGATGCGTGGATGACCCTGCAGTGAGATTTACAAAAATTTTACTGGAAAATCAAGGACTTTTAGAGCAGAAAGGAGAAATTTTCAGTAAGTTACTGCAGTGCTTCTCAAATGTGAACGCTTGAATCCCACTGATTCTAAGTCAGTAGGTTTGGAGCAGGGCCAGAGAGTCTGTGTTTTTCATAAGCTCTCAGTAATGCTGATGCTATTGGTCCATGGTCCACACGTTAAGCAGTAAGGGTTGGAGGAGTTCATAGTTCCTAGGAGTGACAGACCTTTTCTTCCCCCAGGGATTTCCTCTGCCTTTCTCTCCTATCTCTAATGTTCAGGGGCAGTCCGTATATCTCATGGGGACTGCCTTTAGCCCTGTTTTCCTTAACTAGAGCTTCTTTTCCTCCTAACTGTTCTCCATACCAGGTCCCTATTCATCCCTTAATTATTCCACCACCCCATATATCTTTGCTTCCCTCTTTTCCCAACCCTTACGTTAAAACCACACAAATTTTACATTATTATGGAGAGTAGTTTAACTCTTTATGTTCTCAACCTTTCTTTTCCAGAAGATGATGTAGACTTTACATTGCTTAATAATCAGAAGGCCCAAACAGAAGAGTAGTATTCATTCAAAGGTGAATTCTGAACCACCAGTCCCAGATAGTAACTAAAATGGCAAATTGTCCCCCACCATAGGACATTCAGAATATGGTTTGGTGTGTAACACATCAGAGCTAAAATATACTTCAGATCATAAGGAAAGGGGGACTCTAAAAGTTTAAATGACTTGCCTCAAATAGTAGCCATTGGAGCGAGGACCAAATATCAAGTATTTAGACAACTAGGCTCCCAGGTTGTTTTTTTTTTTCTTTTATGAACGGTTGCTTTAGTCAATGTGGCCACTAAACTTGACAGTGGCTATACATAAGCAATGACATGAGCAGTGTCATATAAGCAAAAAAAAGCAGGGAAATAAGAATATAAATAAAGTGTTGATCTAATATATAGAAATTAACCACTATTAAGATACCTCATCATGTTGGGTAGATATGGGTATGTAGTTGTCCCTTGGTATCTGTGGGGAGTTGGTTACAGGACTCTCAGAGAATACCAAAATCTGAGGATGCTCAAGTCTCTTATATAAAATGGCCTACCCTTTGCATATCACCTATGCATTCTCCTGTATACTTCAGATTATTTCCAATTACTTATAATACATAATACAATGCAAGTCCTATGTAAATAGTAGTTATTTTTAAAATTTGTACTATTTTTGTTACTACATTGTTATTGCTTTTCTTTTTCAAATATATATGCATATATTTTTTATTATTGTGCCTATTTTATTTTTTATTATACTTTAAGTTCTGGGGTACATGTGAAGAAAGTGCAGGTCTGTTACATAGGTATACACGTGCCATGGTGGTTCGCTGCACCCATGAACCCATCACCTACATTAGGTATTTCTCCTAATGCTATCCCTCCCCTAGCTCACCATCTGTCTGACAGGCCCTGATGTGAGATATTCCCCTCCCTGTGTCCATGTGTTCTCATTGTTCAACTCTCATTTATGAGTGAGAACAAGTGGTGTCTGGTTTTCTATTCTTGTGTTAGTTTGCTGAGAATGAATGGTTTCCAGTTTTGTCTATGTCCCTACAAAGGACATGAACTCATCCTTTTTTATGGTTGCATAGTATTCCATGGTGTATATGTGCCACATTTTCTTTATCCAGTCTATCATTGATGGGCATTTGGGTTAGTTCCAAGTCTTTGCTATTGTGAATAGTGCCACAATAAACATACGTGTGCATGTGTCTTCATAGTAGAATTATTTATAATCATTTGGGTATATACCCAGTAATGGGATTGCTGGGTCAAATGTTATTTCTAATTCTAGATCCTTGAGGAGTCACCACACTGTCTTCCACAATGGTTGAACTAATTTACACTTCTACCAATAGTGTAAAAGCATTTCTGTTTCTCCACATCCTCTCCAGCATCTGTTGTTTTTGACTTTTTAATGATCGCCATTCTAACTGGCGTGAGATGGTAGCTCATTGTGGTTTTTATTTGCATTTCTCTAATGCAGTGATGATGAGCTTTTCTTCATGTTTGTTGGCTGCATATATGTCTTCTTTCGAGAAGTGTCTGTTCATATCCTTCACCCACTTTTTGATGGGGTTGTATTTTTCTTGTAAATTTGATTAAGTTCTTTGTAGATTCTGGATATTAGCCATTCATCAGATTGATAGATGGCAAAAATTTTCTCCCATTCTGTAGGTTGCCTGTTCACTCTGGTGATAGTTTATTTTGCTGTACAGAAGCTCTTTAGTTTAATTAAATCCCCTTTGTCTATTTTGGCTTTTGTTACCATTGCTTTTGGTGTTTTCGTCATGAAGTCTTTGCCCATGCCCATGTCCTGAATGGGATTGCCTAGGGTTTCTTCTATGGTTTTTATGGTTTTAGGTCTTATGTTTAAGTCTTTAATCCATCGCAAGTTAATTTTTGTATAAAGTGTAAGGAAGGGGTCTAGTTTCAGCTTTCTGCATATGGCTAGCCAGTTTTCCACAGAACTTACAGATATGCTTAACCTCTTCAAGTTATTTTCATTAAAGTAAAAATGAAAACTAGAAAACTGTTTTTAAAATAATGATTTTGTATATTTAAACACACAATTAACCTACTGGAAGAATTCAAGTGAATGTCTTTTCATTCAGTGTTTTTATCAATTTGTTGCTGTCACTCCCATTTCACATCCAATTAGATGTGTGTTTGTGATCATTTTCTATGTAAACCAGGCAATAGGAAGCTTTGGCCTTGGAAAGCATTCCGATTTGTCAGCCACTTGGGATTTTATAAATGAAATTAGAATGATTAACTCATTGTTCATTTGGGACTATAAAGGAGTTTTAAATGATCATATACTTACTTTAAGCTGCAAAGGCAGACTGTGTGACACTCTGGGTATTTTTAGAAGCCTGTTTGCAATGGGGGTCTGAGTTTGGCCTGTAGGATTTATCCATACCCCAGTTTGGAGAGTTTATTTCTAAGAGTGTTTATAATTGATTCTATTTTCTACCCATTCTCCTTAGGGAGAACCTTTTACAAAAGGAGATAAAGTAAGTAAATGTTTTATCACTATCTTGGGTTTTCTACTTCATTGATTTGTTTCTCTCTGATTTTCTGGTATGTTTACTTTGGAGTCTAACAGATTTCATTAAATAAGGTCCACAAGCATTTTACTTCTTCCTCTGTGATTTAAGTCTTTTATTTTGATAAATAAGAAATTTTAAGCCTTGTTAAGTACTGTCATGTGAGGAGACTTTAACATTGGTTTGAGTCTTCTAATACTTTCTTTAACCAATTACTAATAATAACTGGACATGAATGTTATAAAGACATCCACGTAGGATATCACAAATATAAAATTAAAATGAAAGATACTTTTTTTCCTAAAATTCTGTTAATGGCACAAACTGGATGTATCAAATATATTAATAAGCCACAGAAAATAAAAAAGCAAACTTGTTATAGGCAATATCATCCTCTTTTGTATAACCTTAATTTTGTTGTGATTTTTTTTTCATTAAGCACATATAACTAAAAGTAGAATCACCAACACATATTACCTTAAATTCTACTCTACCTCATTCCTTCTCTGAAATTTTAATTCTCTAGGACGTGAGATTAATTGGTGGCAAATTATAACTATGTCAGCTAAGTAGAGAATGCAGTGATTGCTAATGGAACATGATAATTACAGTGTCAAAAGTGGCATTGGGGGAAAAACTATTATAATGAGGCAAGAAATTAAGAAAGTGTTGTTTATTTATTAGTAATAAGTATTTTGAATCATGTTTTAGAATGAACTCTCCTTGATTTCATTATGTCTTCCGTAATTTCCCTTTTTATTGTATGTTAATTAGTAGAAATTCAATTAAAGTATCAGAGATGTCCATCTCCATCTGAATTTAAGCATTACCCTTATAGTAATTATTTTATTTACAGGGAGAACCTGGGATAATAGGATCACAGGGAGTTAAGGTAATTTCCTAGCATTCTTCAATTTCATCTCCAACCTTAATGAGATTATAAAAATTAAAGCAACACTGATCTTTCCTTTGCCTTACATGTTTAGGGTGAACCTGGAGATCCTGGTCCCCCTGGTTTAATAGGAAGCCCAGGACTGAAGGTATATAAGAAATAACTAAGATTAATTGGGAAATAATTGGGGAATTATAGCCATTCTGTGTAAAACAAGGTGCTTTGGTGTGCCACTCATTTTCTTCACAGATGCTGTCTAAGACTTTATCCTGTTTCCATGGTGATTTTCCTCCATTGGCTGCATTGATTACACACATAGTAACTGTCTTTTGGTTCACAATAGGATTTCTAAACTCTTTTTCAGAGCGTATTCACAATAGCATCCCTAAAAGCTTTAGGAGTAAACACTGTGAGCTAAATGACCTTGAGCTATATTCTTGAACAGAATTCAAGATTCAGTTTCTAAACCAAAATTATGCAGCCTTGAGGAGCTTGAGTTTCCCAAGTGGAATTCTACAGGAGTGTCCCAAGAAAGCAGCTTTTGGAAGGTGCAGGAGAAATTAATGTGATGTGCTCCCAGACAATGGGTAGGGCAAGTTATCCAATTACCACAGGCTCCTGAGAACAGATCCATTAAATAAAAACATCTGGAGACTATCTTGGTAAGCCCAAAGTACATTTCAGTATTATACAGATAAAGTGGGATGGTGGAAAATTGGTCTTCCTATAGATAAAGATCTCATTATGCTTTGCAAACATTCAGGTACAATCTGTCTATTTTTCTTTTTTTTTTTTTTTAACAAAGCTAAAGCATATACTACCTTTTATTTTAGGGTCAGCAAGGATCTGCGGGTTCCATGGGACCCAGAGGACCGCCAGGAGATGTTGTATGTATAATGTCTTTGATATTTTTGAAATGAAATTGAGATTAGGACATGTTTTATTAAAACATCAACATCTGTTCAAGTAACTGAGATCCCACATTTCCCAAAGATATGGGTCATCTATGCCACTAAAACTGATCATACCTAATATCAGGAGCTATTGGGAAGACTAGACCTTTCATATATTCATGTGAGGTCCTTTTGAATATCATTAGCCTAATAAATTGGTTTTTGGAACACAGGTTAATTAAATTATCATTTTGGACATGCTTCTCAATGCTGTGCCAGCAGTAGAGAAAATTGGAAATGTCAAGAGAACACTGAAAGAGAAAGCAAACATTTTCAATATACATAGCTTTTAGTTCAAGTCTCCTTCTAAGGAAGACACTTCCAAAGCTCTATTGTTTTCTAGCCAAAGCCTTCCAAGAAAAACAATGCTTTTAGCTGAAAATATGTCTGGAGGAAGATCGACAGATTGCATTATAACCTAGCTTTAGTGGACTGAAAATACTCAATGCACCCTTCTATACATTATCTGCATCACCTTTGTATTCCTTGAACAAGATTTCCTAGCTTTCTGACAACTTGGGAGCTGAGAGCTCTCCATCAGTTCATACTTCAGCAAAATAAGAAAAGTCCTTGGCCATAACTTCTTGGAGACTGATCACTATCTGACCATGATTAGAGTTCTCTTCAGGCCACTTTTAGGATCTCTCCTTTTTCAGCCCCGGGAACAGCCCCTTAACCTGATGTTCTATTCTCCATGCTCACTGCTTGAGCTTCTCCTATCTATTAGTCGGTGCACATATTCTGCTTGATACTTTGAACACCCAGTTTATAAAGCAAATTTTTGTATCACTCCCCTACGCCAACTAATGGGCCACTGTAGATAAATCTAGTGGACAGATCTTATGAAAAGAGAGATAATCCTGGTGGCACATGTGGAGCCACAATCCTCAAAAACTGAGAGGAAGTGATAGTGGCTAGAGCTGTAAAGAGAACAAAATCAAAAGAGAAAGAGCCATTGTTTCTAAACAGTAAAAATACATTTTTCTAGTTACCCTAGAGTCCTCTGAATCATTATGTGATGCTACCAACCACCATCCTTCCTCCAAGGTAATAATATGGGTGAGACATTTGGTTCAACTTGACTTTAGTTTCTAACCCATGGCTTCACTTGAAACAACAAATCACGTAGAATCACTAATATTTTTCCAGGTCTTAAAGGCCAAAATCAGTCCAGCTCCTTGTATTAATAGGTTATACGTTAAAATTCCATTCTCTTGACAAAGATTCACAGATATAGGGAAATGTTATTATAAGAAATGTTCTTATTGCTCTTTCTTATTAACTCTGAGTTTTCTAGGGATTGCCAGGAGAACATGGTATCCCAGGAAAACAAGGCCTTAAAGGAGAAAAGGTATAGTTTACGTTTTACTAATTTCATATGTTAAGTAGATAAGAGGAAAAGACAGAGGATCATAAGGAAAATGAAAGGACGGCCCGGGGCTTCGGGGATTGTGCAGGGGACAGACATTCATATTAATTACAATGCAAATGGTACCCCCTAGAGTTGTGTGTTTTGGCAGCCCTGCTTCTGGCACAGGAATGCCATGTGACAAAATGAACTAACTAAGAGATGAAGATATCAGAAGTCTGAAAGTCAAGCTCAGTTACCAATTCTAGTATAAACCTAAGAAGTCTCTTAATCTTTCAGGGTCTGTTTCTTGATATCTACATGGAAACAGTGTATTAACATTGAACCATTATTGGGGAATAACAAACATAAAGATCATTAGAGAATTTTATTAATAGATATGCCCTTTTGTGCATATACATATATATATATGTATATATAGACAGGCATATGTTTCATGATACTGCTAACATAACTAACTGCAAAATCTAAATGCACCGAACAGTAACAGGCATGAATTAAGTACTCAGTAAATATTATTGAGTGAGTTGGTGAGTGAGTGAGTGAGTGAGTGAGTGAATGAAGTTTGACTGGTTATGATGACAACTTAAAACAATGGAAACCACTGCCTTCTCCTCACTTCCCACCATGAACCTGAGCATCAAAGTAAGAATCTTACCTTGTTTTCCACAGGGAGATCCGGGTGGGATCATAGGCCCTCCTGGAATTCCAGGTCCAAAAGGTGAGGCTGGTCCTCCAGGAAAAAGCCTGCCAGGGGAACCAGTAAGTATTAGCCCTTTTATTAATATTTTTCTTGCAAGTTCATTAATTACTACTTGTGGGTTCCTAGTTTCAGATCACAAGTATGGGAATAAGTTTAGGTCTGCAAAAAAAGAAAAAAAGAACTTAAAACAGAACTACCATTCAACCTAGCAATCCTAATACTGGGTTTCTTTTCCCAAAAGAAAATATATAGTTCTACCAAAAAGGCGCATGCACTCATATGTTCATTGCAGCTCTATTCACAATAGTAATGACATGGAATCAACATAGCTACCCATCTACAGTGGAATGGAAAAAGAAAATGTGATATATATAACCATGGAATACTATGCAGCCATACAAAGGACAAAATCATGTCCTTTGCAGCAACACGGATACAGCTAGAGGCCATTATCCTAAGCAAATTAATGCAGGAACAGAAAACCAAATACTGCATGTTCTCACTTACAAGTGGGAGCTAAACATTGGTTGCACACGAACATAGACATGAGACATGGGGGACGACTGATGGGGAGAGTGGAAGAGAGTCAAGGTTGAAAAACTGTCAGACACTATGCTCACTTCCTTGGGCAGCAGGATTATTCATACAGTAAACCTCAGCAACATGCAATTTACCCATGTAATAAACCTATACATGTACCCCTGAACCTAAAATAAAAGTGAGAGGAAAAAAATAATAAATATTCATCTATTCATCTTATTCTTTTTTCTTTTTTTATTTTTTTGAAACAAGGTCTTAATCTGTTCACCCAGACTAGAATGCAGTGGTGCAATTATGGATCATTGCAGCCTCGACCTCCGGGATTCAAGTGATCCTCCCACCCCAGCCTCCTGAGTAGTGGAAACTACAAGCACATGCCATGACATCTGTCTAATTTTTATATTTTTTGTGTAAATGGGGTTTCCTGAGCTCAAATGATCTGCCAACCTCGGCCTCCCAAAGTGCTGGGATTACTGGCAACTTATTCTTTAAATCAGAGATAAAACCTCTTAAAAGTCTGATAAGCAAAGGGCTTTCTTCTGAAGAAACTATACATGCACGCAACATTTTGTATATGATTTTGGAAGATCCCTAGGCCCCCTGAATCCTAGGCATGGATTCTGTAGAGATCTATGAATCCTAGTGAGGTACACTGGTTTTAAACCATAAACCTTCCTAGGGCAGTATTGCAAAACAGAAAAATTACGTGAAATTTCCCTTCCGGAGGTTTTGCAGGTATCACCATGGTTTGCCGTTTGCAGAAAATGTCTGTCTTTGTGACCCAGACTATTCCCAGGACACTGAAAACTGGACTGCTGGAAAATCTAAATAACCAATATTTTTATATGTTTTATGTGCCTTTGTTTCTCATCTTTGAATTTTTTATGTTATTTAATAATAATATTTCTCCATATCAGATGCCTCATTTTAGAAATAAAAACCTTTTATATTTTAAAGCAACTATACAAAATCTATAACCTATTGAAATTTGTACTCCCTGTTCCTTATTCTTTTATAGAAAAAGATTTATTCAAGTGAGATGAACAGTGATGAAACATATTTTAGTTGTAACTTCTAAGGTGTTTGTAACCTTTCTAGAAGAAGATAGGTATTCATATTTTTTTTCTTTTAGGGATTAGATGGAAATCCTGGAGCACCTGGTCCACGTGGGCCAAAGGTATACAAATATTACAGTTAATTTCGAAGGAATTAATAATTAACAAAATATAGTGGAAAAAAATTATGTCTCTTGAGCCTAGCATTAACAGAAGCCTTTCATTTCACAGGGTGAAAGAGGACTTCCAGGTGTTCAAGGTTCCCCAGGAGATACAGGCTCACCAGGGGTAGGAATTCCTGGCAGAACAGTAAGTGAAATTCAGTCATGTCCTTGTCGATTCCAATATCATGAAACAAAATCCAGTGTCAGATTTTAACTAGGAGAAAAGAATAGAAAGGTCAGAGGAGGAAATACAAATACACACTATCCAGAGAGGATTGATGGGCATTAAGGTTGTATCACTTAAGCACAGAGACAGTATCCACTGTTTGTTTATTAACTTACAGATGCTGCTCACACATACACTAAATTTGGATTAGAAGCAGTCATTTAACCCTTACACTTCCATTCTATATATTAAAAGGCACACATGAATGTTTGTAAGATGGTAAGAATGCCCAGCATTAGGTCATTATACATTAAAGCTTGCTTTTAATTAAAACAAGAAGTTAATATTTAAAGTGGATGGAGTATGCATAAGTGAAATGACACCAAAAAAGGCCTAAGTAATGTCTTCAGAGTAAAGAGATAGTGTTTTAAATGGTGAAAACAAATAATAGGCAGTTTTTAAAGCATTTAAACTATAAGGACAGAGCCTAGAACAGTCCCTATTAATAATGACCACTATAACCACACTTGTAGACCAAATAACAATAAATTATACAATTTTCATTTACTACAAAAAAAAGATTTTTGAACAAGAAAAGTGGAAATAAATGGTTATTCTAATGACATTAATTTAGAAAACTGGCCTGTGGTGTAATAGAAAAACAAACAAACTTTTTTCCTACCATGCTCTTAACATTCAACATAATACAATTCTGACAGCAGATGTGTGGGGGTTTTTTTCCTATCAATTCTCCAATGGATTTCAACTGTATGTTCTATTAGGCAATTCATTTCTGATACTATCTACCTGGAGTTAGAGTCAGATCCCACAAAACTGACCCCTACTTCAGATGCCAACTGCATATCTGGGCCTTCATGACTTCTGTCCAGCCAGCTGTAAGTTGGGAGTTTCTATGACCCCCACTTCAGGTTCTATAGTTTGCTGGAGTGGTTCACATAATCAACTAACGCTTTCTTACATTCACTGGTTTATGATATCAGTAAAGGATATGATAAAGGGTATAGTTGAACAGTCAGAAGAAGAGATACAAAGGGAGAGGTCTGAAGGGTCCCTGAGTGTAGGAGCTTCGGTCCCCATGGAGTTGGGGTGTGTCAGTATCCTGACGTGGATGTTTTTACCAGCCTGGAAGCTCTCTAAACCCCATATTTTGGGATTTTATAGAGGCTTCATCATGTCAGCAAGATTGATAATTAACTATATTTCCTGCCCCTCACCCCTCTTCAGAGATTGTGGGGTGGGCTGAAATGCCAAGCTTCTAACTGTGGCTTGGTCTTTTTGATAATCAGCTCCTATCCAGGAGCCCACTGAGAGTCACCTCATTAGGACAAAAAACACTCTCCTATCACCCAGAAAACCCAAGGGATTAGGAGCTCTGTATCAGGAACCAGGGCCAAAAAACAAGTATTAGAACAAAAGTTTCTCTTAGCAACCTACTGTTAAGGAATTGGTGAGAGTTTTAGGAGCTCTGTACCAGGAACTGGGGGCAGAGAGCAAATATTATTGCATCACAATATCACATCCTTATGTTGAAGTTACTGTGAAAAGTTAAAAGAAAACGTAAGTAGTGTAGGGTTATGTTGTGTGTGATGGTTTTCTGATTTGCCAGGGCGAGAATGTAAAAGACCATTGGAGATGGAATTAAAGTAAAAACTTGTATCAGAAAATCATTAGGAGCTGGACATGATGGCTCATGCCTGTAATCCAGCACCTTGGGAGGCCAAGGCAGATGGAACACTTGAGGTCAGGAGTTTGAGACCAGCCTGGCCAACATGGTGAAGCCCCATCTCTACTAAAAATACAAAAATTAGCCAAGCATGATGCCTATAATCCCACCTACTCAGGAGACGGAGGTAGGAGAATCTCTTGAACCCAGGAGGCGGAGGTTGCAGTGAGCCACGATTGTGCCACTGCACTCCAGCCTGATGACAGAGTGAAACTCCATCTCAAAAAAACGAAAAAAGAAAAAGGAAGAAAATAAAATTATTAGGGAAGTGATGGTGGTTGAAGAAAAAAAATCACTCAGGGACACAGGATAAATAGAGAGGGAGCAAAAGTAGCTTTGACAAGAGCAGTGATATGAATCTTTATTTTCTTTAAATAAGAAAGGCAAAGTCAGTGAGCAGTTACTCCAGTCAACTGCTACAAACCAGCTCTTGACTTATTTAGATTGCAAATTCCTTATACAGAAGTTCATGGTTACATAAGAGTGGTACAACTAACATCATTAAGTTCCCCAAATATCTCCCAGCCTCATTTTATTTATCTCAAATTCTAATTTTCTAGAAGTAGAAAAAATAATTGATTAATATTTTACTTCCTACTCCTGTCACCGAACACTGGTTCTGGCAATTTCCTTCAAGAGATAAATGACTCAAACTAGAAAGCAGAAAAGAAAAGAAGCCCCGAGCCAGTTATGCCTGTGGGCGGTCAGTTTCTGACAGATGGAATTTGGATGCATTCTTTGTGCCCTCATGAATGATCAGTGACAGATTATGGTAATGAGATAGATGTCCCAGGTTTCTGAGCAAAATCATGTTGATGTTTCCAGCAACAGGTATCTGATTAAGCATTCAGCTACAACCTGAAAATCTTGGCCGACTTTGCAGTTTTCCATGTGTGACTGGTGGCAAACCCTGTTGTTCCTCTAAGTACATTACAATGCTTAGTCTTTTATCTCATTTGGATAATTTAGGACATTCTTGGTGGAATTTTGATAATAAAATCTCATTTTACTCAGGGCTCCCAAGGACCAGCTGGAGAGCCAGGTATTCAGGTAGGCTACTTAACTAATTTTTTAGCACAGAAAAGCCAGCTTGCTTACTTGGGGGAAATGATTGAAAGACCATCCTCATAAGTAACTTTTTATTTCCCTCCTTTTCCAGGGTCCTCGAGGTCTCCCTGGGTTGCCAGGAACTCCAGGGACTCCAGGGAATGATGTAAGGGCTTTCTTTATCTACCCTCCCCCATTTTCATCTGCACCTGTGCCAACATGCAAAGATTGAACATGGATACCTCTGTTTACAGGGAGCTCCAGGAAGGGATGGAAAGCCAGGCCTGCCAGGCCCCCCAGGTGACCCGGTATGTAGACAGAACTTGTCTGATTTATGTATCTTAAATGTACTCCGAAGCCAAACAGCCTACCAAGCAAGTTTTGCTGTCCAAACTAATTAGAATGCTCGGTAACTGCTTGGTGATTTTGTTTATCCCCATTATTTTGTCGAAGGAAAAAAAATTCAGGCTGGGTAATCGTTTTTGTGTGTGTGATGAATACTTATTTCCTAAGGATGTAATTCAACTGTACAATTTTGCCCCAGGCTGATCCTTGGCATATAATGTCTTAATCCCATTGAAAAATGAGATAAAATATATCGCCGTAATTTCTATGCTTTCTAATGCTAGTGGCTAAATGAATTTCATTTTTCTAAATGAAATTTTGCAGGTAAGTTACCTACAATATGGTACAGAACCATTGATTCTGTAGCTTTAAAATGTTGTGATGATTAAATTATGAAAACTGGCTTGAGTAGGCTCTTAAAAAATGAGTTTAGGCACTAAATGTGTGTTCCAAAGTTTTATTTTAGGTTAAACTTTGTTTTGAGCAATAGTGAAATTCCTTTAAAAAGCTTCAGACTCAGCAGTTGTAATTTGAGAGGCCATATGGTACATGACATTGTATTAAGAATCTTGTATAATAAAATCCAAATCTGGCTTCTCAGTTCTAAGCTTCACAAATACTTTCTGCCTCCCACAGAGTTTGGGCCTTATGTGCCTTTATAAGCTATGCGCAGAAGCATATTTTGACATTACTTTAACGCCACTGTTGAGTGAATCACTAGTGCATTTTTTCTGGAAATCTTGCTAAGTGTTACTTGGGTTTACACAATGTCTCTCTGAAAGAACATCTTAAGACATGTGACCAAAATGTGACCCAAGTTCCTTCAGTGTTTGTCTTACCTATCACATAAGACAACTGTAGATTCTTTTGAACTTTCATGAGAAATAACTTTAAGGGAAACTTATGTGGTACTTTTCATATTTCTCAACAGCCTGATAATGTGTTTTCCAGAGGAGTGATTTCCTTTTAATAAATAATTTATCTTTATGTATTATTTAAAACCAATAATATACTAGGGATGGCATAAAGGTTGCCATGAAAATATAAAATACAGATGCACCGTCAAAACTATAATATGTGTGTTTGCACATTCATGAGAGAAGAATAGTGAATATTTTTCAAAAATTGTTCTGAATTCTGTCAGTGCCGTGTGTTCATTTCTTGATATGGAACATAATGTTAAGCCAACGATTCTGAAGTGAGACACTAGGAATCACATGGCATTTTAAGGAAAAATCTCTATATTGTACTGTATGTTTATATTGTCTTTTATTCATATATAAATACATATATTTGGTTTTATCTTCTTAACCACAGATTGCACTTCCTCTCTTGGGAGACATTGGTGCTTTGCTCAAGGTACTCTGTTGCTGTGTAAGAAATTACATGTTTATTTCCAGGAAAAATCAGAAAGAAAATATTTAGCAGAAATTGAGTCAATTCCTTAACTGGAACTACAATTCAATTATTAAATGGCAAGACATCTTTAAGATAGGAAAATAAACATGTATCTTTATATACCGTGTGACATTTATCCTAATCCTTTCACTCTCTTCTTCTTTACCAGCCTCTCACTTTCGGTGGGGTAGGGGTGGAGGGCAGGGGGTAGGATAGTTATGAATTGGCTACAGGGAAGGAATTGTATCGTTAGAATAATCTAATGACAGATTATTCTGTCCTCTGGAGGAATATCTTTCTCTTAATGGGTGTTGATCCACCCTGGCTGGTGAAACCTAAACCTTCTCACTGTTTCTGTCATGGTCAGTCCCAAGATGAAAATCAGTGCTGCTCTATAAACAGCCACTTACAAGGCTGAATTTGATGTCATGGGATTTTACAAAATTCCAGTCAACAACTGCCCTAACACCTGTTACTCTGTTCAATAATAATCATCTCTACCTATTATCATATCAGGGAATTAATCTTGCTACCTTTTTGTTTTTTTTCCTCTAACACTTCCCTGTATTTTATCAGTAAACAGATGGGGGGGATGATAACGGTATATATGTAAGGGTAGGTATTTGCATGTTTTTGCCTGGTATGCTAAGTAAGATTGAGTGAGCTCACATGAAAATCAGGCCCATGACTTTATACTGAAACACTATGTGTCATATCTGTCTTTGTATGAATGGACATTGTGTATGTGTACACACACACGCACATACACAGATAGTTATATATGATTTAGTTTGTATTTCTAGCATTTAGCTCAGTGATTTACACAATTATTTGCACAATAGTAAGCAGGCAAAAATATTTGTTTAATTGAATTCAAAAGACTTGAATTCTAGCATATACATTTGTAAGGTAATTAGAGTTTAGGGAATAAATATATAAATGTAAGTGTAAATATGAATATAAATATAAAAATATAATAAAGGAATTTCTAAGACCTCCAAAAGCCAGCAGTTTTTATAAACCAGAGAAGAATATTTGTGGGGATTTTAGGAAAATCTTATATTTATTGAGTTAAAATTACATCCCAGTCAATGTGCCACTTTACTTACATCATCTCATTTAATTTCCATAATAATCTTATGAGTTCAGGCTGTTGCAGCATTCCTACTTTATAGATGAGAGACCGGAAGTTCTCAGCAGTTAAGTAACTTTTTCAGAGTCACACACCAAGTAAATGTAACATTAACACAGAAACATAGGTCCTCAGATATTAAGTCCTAGATTCTTTACAAGACAGTGGTGTTGGAAATAGGACTGCAACGGTTATATCATTTCAGAATACTTAGGGTTCTTTAAGGATGAGAGACTTGTATACTTTAGTAGAAATGAAGATGCTGGTAGAATATGGGATCTCACAGAACAAATAAAAGGACCATGAATAGGCTCTGATAGGAAGCCGAACCAGTGTTCCTGGGCTCTCAGAAGTGGAACTAACTGACAATCTCACCCGGAATCACCCCTCTAATGAATGTGCTCTGCCGTTGCTCCAGTCCCTGCATCATTTCACCCAGGTTCTGAGTCCATAGAGAACAGAACATCTTGACTGATAGTCTCCACAAACTGCATACAATAGAAGAAAAGGGAGGCACATAGTTCCTCAAACAAAATCCAAATACAGGAATTTAGACTGTAGGTTGGATATGCCAGGCCAATGTAATAACATAATGTTAAATCCTGATCCTGTTACCCAGTACGTTAACTCTGTCTCTCTCTGCCTTGATTCTTTAGCCAATTTGATCATCCTGCTTTCTGTTTTCAAAAATTTCTTTGATTAAAGTATTAAAAAGAACTGGCATAATTATAGGCCCCTTCAAAGGCCATCTTCTAGATTAATCAGTATATCAATCCCTCTTTGAATGACATTGTGTATTGGTTAATAATTGATGCATCTTTATTCTTTTCATGAGAAAATCTTAAGACATTTTTCCAAGAATATTAGTAAAACTCAGTTTTTAAAAAAAATTTACCATTCTGGTAACCCAAAGAAAATTAAGTCAGTTTCAAATGACTCTTAAAAATTATATTGGTAATAATAATTATCATTTTTCAATGTTTTACTAAGATAGTCAATTGAATAATCTATTCTGAAATGTTGCTCCATATTGATATGCCAAAGTTTTACACCATATTGAAATGCCATGTTTGTATCTGCAGATAATTATCTTTTTAATAGTTTTTGAAATATGGAAATCCTTTTGTTTCTCTTAAGTTCTCAAGTGTCCCTTTATCTTCATAGTTTTTCAGATATCATCAGTAATAGTTCTATAAATATATATATTTAACTCCCCTACCAACACATTCTGTCAAATAAACCAGGTGATAAAATTAGTCTGGGAAATATTGCACATAACTCTAGCTTCTTTTTATATATTCAGACTCTAAGAAAGACCACCATGAAGAAAGCTGTTTAACCCAGAATTTTTGAGATGATTTGCCTCGTGTATTTGTCAGGGTTCTCTAGAGGACAAAACTAATAGGATAGATGTATATATGAAAGGGAGTTTACTTTATTTTATTTTTTTCTTTGTTTATATTTTTTATTGTACTTTAGGTTCTGGGGTACATGTGCAGATCATGCAGGATTGTTGCATAGGTACATACATGGCAATGTGGTTTGCTGCCTCCATCCCCCCATCACCTATATTTGGCATTTCTCCCCATGTTATCCCTCCCCAACCGCCCTACCCCCCGCTGTCCCTCCTCTAGTCCCCCCCAACAGACCCTAGTGTGTGATGCTCCCCTCCCTGTGTCCATGTGTTCTCATTGTTCAACACCCGCCTATGAGTGAGAACATGTGGTGTTTGATTTTCTGTTCTTGTGTCAGTTTGCTGAGAATGATGGTTTCCAGATTCATCCATGTCCCTA